>VWPU01007334.1:265000-297500 GCA_013398955.1 Callaeas wilsoni
AAAATTAATCAGCATATATTTCACATGCTGCAAATTGCAATTCTTAAAAAATCAGGAAAGATTCCTATACACTTATAACTACAAATGTCATAATTTAGAAAAGAATGCATTCTGCTTTTATAGCAGAGTGCACAGGAGTAAAAGGGCTTATCTGAAGGGTTTCTTATATTCAGAAAAGCACTATCCCTGCACCCTACACATGTAAATAAAATAAAGTGTGGTGCAAAATATTTGGAATTTTCCTGTCCAAATGTGGAATTGTAAGATGCCAAGAAACCATATCCGACTCCCTACAGGACAAATACACAGTGCTATTCTAACCATATACAACTAATCTAAACTGTCACACACCTGCAGCAAGACAGAAGAGAAGCTTTGTGGTGATTAGTGTTCAAGATGCAGCAGACGCAGGCTGTCCTTTCCAGAAGAGCACAAAGAAAGGAAATAAATACATCAACTCTCTTCCTGACTGTCAAATTATGAAAATCAGTCTTGGAATGCTCCCATACAACCTTGCTATGAAACAAGGGCAAATTTAATCCTTCATACTCAGTTGCTTGGCTGTAGTCCAGGAAGGTCCTCAGCATGAAAGCTGAAGTGATGCCAAACCATGAATATCTAGGAGAGCACAAATATTAGATTGAAGGATCTATTAATACAGAAACGACTAATGCTAGCACTAGGCAGAATTTAGCTGCTATTTTACCAGGGAATTGGAGTGTAATGCACTTCATCTATTTAAAAAAAATCCTGAAGACATATCCAGATGAATGTACAGCTAGGAAAGATATGTAGTGCATGTGCCCATAGGTTTCCAGGCACTCCGCGTGCATGCCACAGGTGAACTATTATCAGAAACAACAGTGGCCACATGAACAATGAGCACTAAAATGGTAGCAAACCCATTTTCCTTACACTCCAATTTTGCTTTCTGTCAAGAATTCGCGTGCACGTTCTGGCATGTGCAGCCCATCTTCATGCACAATGTGTGCAGATGAATTGGATTGGTGTGCTTTTGCACAAGGAAATAGGCAGAATCCCCTTGTTAAAACCTGAGCAGTCAGCCCACCTCGTATGCACCAACATCCAGCTGCCTGTAGGCCAAGACTTTAAAAATCTCATTACTGGGAAGTAATTCTTTAGAATTTTATCCTTTGTGTGGGTGGTGGTGGTCAGTTGGTTGAGGTTTGTTTGTTTGGGGGTATTTTTTGTTTGGTTTGGGGATTATAGGGGTGGAGAGGGGGAGCTTGCACGAGTTTTTGAGTCTGTTAATATTATTTTGTCTTCCTATCTTTTGCTTCCATGCCATTATGCAAGTCTGGGACCAGCAGCAAACAAAGTCCTTCTCTCAGCAGTCATCAGAGACAGAAACCACTGATCTCAAACTCACAAGCAGAAAAAATGGTGAGAGATCTTCCAAATCTAATATGCCAAGTTCTTTTTCATGTACTGTTTGTAGACACCATGCAACACAAAATCCTCACAGTAGAATGAATAACCTTGAACTATCCTGGAGAGTTTTCTGATGGAGGAGCAGTAGAGGAGCATTGCACTTTTACAATGTGTACATGTACAGTAACCACATATGATGTGAAGAGATGTATTTCCCAACACAGGAAGCTAAACCAAGGGAATTGTTGCAAGTTTTATGGCAGCTTCAACTGGAGTATGGCTGGGAGGAAAAAATGAACGGATATAGCATATGTTTTAGAGACTCCTGAACAGAATGGGAAGGGCTCATTTACCACTACAGTCCCTCACCTCAACATCAGAATTAAGTCAGATTTTGCTGCCAGTTGCATTTAAGTCAGTAAGACCATTAATACAGAAATCATATCTAAAATGTCCTTCTGTAGGTCTTCCCTATGACCAGGAAACATACTGGAGGGTCACTCAGATTTTTGACAGCTAACAGTAACAGGGCTAAATAACACCTTTTACCTTTCAGAGAACATCTATAAGATACCAGTATATACTATGATTTCCAAGTCGTAATTGCAGCTCCGTTGCCGAAGCAGTCATTTCTTGCACCACTGAAACATAAGTCTTGCTGGAACTAGAACAGAATGAGTCTGACGATGTCATGCAAAACAAGTTAGTTCAAAATTTGGAAATTTCATTAAGATTAGGTATAAATATCCAGTCTCATGACTGGCAGACCAACTGGCAGCTCTGTGCAAAGAACTCGATTCCATGGAACTGAACAACTGGTAGGGATACTCCATTGGCTTTCACAAATGTACACACAGAAACAAAGCATGGTGAAAGAAAAGAGTAAGGTTGTGGGCAAGATCTGACTGCGCCTAATTGGATAAATGTTACACTTTGATACCCGTTGCACTTTCTAAACCATTGTATTTTAATCTCATCATTATAATATTAAGAGCAGGCACCTGGTGGATAAAATTAAGAAGTTAAGAGTTTGGTTTATGATGATGTGGTTGAATTGGTGCTGTTATAATTGGTGCATTATTTCTTCTGAAAGCAGTGAGCTGTTAAACAGAGTAGCCAGGGGTATGTAGGAGTAATTCTTGTTCCCTGCTGTCAGAGATCATGGTCTTAAGCTTATTTTTCCTTAATACAAAATTGACAGAATTAGTGTTTCTCAAGGCAGGTTGTTTTTCCTGCTTTCCTGGAACACAAGGCAGTGTATTGCATGGAAACTATAAGTAAGAGTGTTTACAGCTAAGAATCTCTTTGTATTATCATCATATTTGCTGATATCACATCAATCCTTAGGCCTCTTTGTAAGATATTTATAATAACAGAGGGCCAAAATCTGATTGCCATGTTCCTAATTTTGTACGCCAACATTTGGGAAATTAACATTGTAAATAACATAGGATACAGCATTTATACGGGAACTTCTCCATTGCAGAGATCATTAAAGCGTGCAGGCCCTTGTGTTAATCTACACCTGGTATCGTGGCTTTAGACTAATTACAAAAGACCATGCGGTGCACTGACACTTAGGACTGGGATGTTCTGAGAGCTGTCATAGCCACCGATGAACGGGTCTTTCTCTGAGACATCTTAAAACTATGGATGAAGGCTGGATTGGCATTGCTGTATGATCATCAGGTCATTGAGCCAAGTCGATCTTCCTACACAATTCCCCAAGTATGTAAAAAAGCACAGCTGAACTTTGAACATTTGCAGTGCAACCAAGAACATTACAAGAAAATAAATTTGGCCAAGTCAAAAAGTGAGATAGTTCATTTAGATTTGTTGTGTCAACATGTTATTTGAGCCAAGCAAAACTGATAAGTGAAAATACTAATAAAAAGAAAATAGACATTTTATCCTGGATTATAAGTGTCAGAATCTAAAGTATAAAATAAAACAAAAAAAAGTGTCAGAATATTTGCGCAGAAAAATAATACAGAAGAACACAACCATGAGGATGGAATCATATTTCATATGATTCAGTAGGATCAAGCTCTAGGATCAAACTATGAGCAGCGAAACCAGTCAGATGACCTAAGGATGTCAAAATGTTCTTCCACAGCAGCAAACAGAACTGCAAATATATTTTACAGATGAAAGAGGCCAGAGAGGGAGACAGAGCTCTGAATCATAAAGCATTTTAATCATTTGAGAGACTGGTTTGGATAACAACAAATCTAAAAGTACGAGAAGCATGCATGTGTCTAAAGAAATAAGTTTATTTTCTTCCTTGCCTATTAAAGGCAATTAAAGGGAAATTAAATATTCCATTTTGGAAAAAGAAGTCAACATGGGTTAACAACACTGAACCCAGTCCCTGCATATTTTAAAAAAACACGTATTAGTGAAGCTAGGTTGAGTTTTAGCACAAAACTTGAAGAAAAAAGAGTTGATATTCCTAATAGATTTCTATACAAAAACTTAATATGTACAAATGAAAGACTTACAGGAGAAAAAAAGATTTGTAATATATTCCAGATGTGCCTCCTATCAACATCCATGCTGGGCCACTCCTTGTTCAGAATCCTAATTAATTTGCAGAAGTACTTAAAGACAAGGAAGCCAATATAAAACATATCTGATTCAATCCTTTAAGAGATGTGCCTGAATAAGGAGACAAAGCTAAGCCTGAAGAGGACTTGATTTCCCTGCAGAGTTTTTAAATAATCCATTTTTTCCTGCTGATTTTTCCAAACCTTTACATTACGATGCTTTCCAGACTTTTGCAGCCAAGACATGGTTTTAGAGCATCCTTACCTTTTATCCTGAATATTAGGAAAAACATGAACAAATCTTTGTCCAATGACTGAACCTTGAGGAACATCTCTAGTAACTGCTGAATAATTTTTCTCATTAATATAAAAACATAATTTTCCTTCCTACATAAGGATTGTTCTCATTCAGCACAACTTATTATGATCTTCCCTTTTAGAATACCTATTTTAGTTTTTGTACTAATGCTAATCTTCACAGTTGTAAGAGTTTCATGAGGGCATGTAAAGATTAAGGGAAGTTTATATTGAAGACTATTTTGGTGGAAGTCTTTTTCAAGACCTCTGTGTCTATCCTTAAATTTTTTTTTTTAAAGCAAAATTTACCTATTAGGTTTTAGCCTCAAAATGGAAGACCAGGAGACCATAGAGAGTCTTCAGTTTTGGTATGCCTATTGCTCATTCACAGCTTCCATGAACTGCATAAAGTAACTCAACAATGGCTCTGTCAGACATCTACAAGCCCATGTGGAGCTCACACTCTCTCTGGGTTGCCAAATATCCAGAAACGCTGGACAGATGGCCAAAGTCTGAGCAGAAAAAAGCCTGTTTTACATACCATTCATGCTTGGCAAGCACAGATCTCCCTTAGACTCATCCCAAAACCACCTACTTGAAGAATCCTAGCACAGTAGATCCAATTTGTCCCAAAGAGATAAGAAATACCACATCCCGTGGTATGTTTCCACAGGTTCTTCCACGGCCCACCCTGTGCCTCTCAAAAAGAGGTCAAAAATGGCTTCGCAGTGTGTCTCAAAAGCCAGATGGCAATGTCAGAAAACAGTGCAACTGATAACATAAGAGACATATGCACTTCTGTAGTTTTTGGCCCCTTGAGACATTTCTCAAAAGTAGCATAGGAAAAGCCCTGCAGGCTGTTAGGAGACATTTGTATGCCACAGGCTCACATTCTGCTCCTCCTCCTCATTCATAGCTTCAGTTCTCTCAGCAAGGGATCTCTCACAAGCACTAAAACTTTGATGAAGATTAAATGCTATGTTAAAATTACTTTTCTGGCAGCCAGCTCTGGGTAGGAGGATTCTTCTATTAGCTGAAGTGCAGGGCGAAAATGATTACTTTTAAGTAATTTTTTGTGAAGAGAGTCAGCCTAAACACATTTAGCAACAGGACAGAGGTCTGAAAAAATACACCATTCAGATAAATGATTGCATTTTTAGTTTTAAACGTTGTCTTAGGATCTCACTAAATATTCATTTTCACAGCTTTAAAGTGACTTGCTACTTAAAAAAAAAAGTCTGATTTATCCTTCCTTCAGAACTGCAAAATATGTATTGAACCATTATCCCAAGTGTTTCCTGCTTCTGTTTACTAATGAAACCTCTTGACAGGCTTGATTAGAAAGTGTCACTTAGAAGTCTTTGATCTGGTAATATAACAATGACACATTTGACATGTAATAAAATGCCAGAATATAATCTCAAATGACACTGCTTTTTTCTACAAAAAAGGGAGCAAACTTTACCATGCCAACTAAGCTAATTTCACCTAATTACTTAGAGAAATATAAAATCCTTTTCATTTTAAAAAAATTAGGTTGAAAAAAAAAAAGAATGTGGAAGAATTCTCACAAACATTCTTTGTCATCTTATATTAGTCCTTTATATCACATCATCAACTTGATCTTCTAAATACTAAGTTTCTATGTGATTATTTTTTACCATACTTTTATTTCCATGTCTGGTTATTTATTTTATAATTTGCTTTAAAGTAATGATTTTCATTACTCATGGAAGTCAACTGCATTATAATTACCAGACATATAACTGAGGCCCTGTCTCAGCGATTTTATACTTATTTTAGTTATAGATGAGGCTTTTTCCCCCCCTTTCTCTTTTAAGCACAAGTATAGTAGTAGGTAGTGGTGTTAGTGAAAAACTAACTCACATCATGAAAGCTGAGACACTGCCAACACTCAGAGATTTTTTTTTTGTGTAAACACATAAAAATATATCCTGGTGAATACTCCCAAAGTAAAAGCACAAAAGAAAATTCAATTTGCCAAAAGAGACCAAAAAAATCAACAACTAAAAAAATGTTACCTCTCCTCATAAAGACAGTACAAATAAATCCTCGTGCAGAGAAGTGACTTGGGTGGTGATAGTTCATCCCTTCAGGTAACAACTTTTTCAGGTGTTTTTTAAAAGATTTCAAAGATTTCATAGTAAAGAAGACTGTTCCTATCTATCTCCCTGATAAAAATGGATAAATTAGCCTTCTTTGCACAAACATTTTTTAATGGCCCCCTAAAATTTCAACAGTTGCTTATACAAAAATTTTTATTACCTATACTTCCTAGTTTATTTTTAAATTCGATTAGGACAACACTTCCTTCCCTCACAGAGATGTTGCACAAATAGGAACATTACAGATGATAGGATATATAAGTGTTGTTATATAGGGAATGTGCATACTGGTTCAAGTTACCAGAAAAATAAAAAAGAAAAACTGAGAGATTCAGAATTTTATGGAAACTATAAGCGTATTCATAATGAATATCTAAAGATTCTTTAAAGATTCAATTTTCAAGGCTTTCAAGTTCCAACTTTCAACTCAAAAAAGCATGTTTGTACATCCATATCAATTCCTAGGTAATGCTTGATTACAAGTTTTAGTTACGATTAACGTGCATGCTCTAAGCAGTCATTCAGAGCAGAAGAAGTAGTTGTTTTCTCAATAAACTAAACCGTATGTCATGTTCTCAGTTTCCACAAAATACAGTCTTGGAAAAAAAACATGATTGTCCCTGGACAGGCTTCCACACCTAAGTTTCCATGTGCATCTTGCTTACACATCAAGTAAAACCTTTGGAAGGAGAGTAATGGCCATTAATGTTAATCACCCCATTATGCCAATAACTCAGTCCAACAGTGTCAGGTTCTACATGATGTATTTAAGTAAATTAAAAATACAACCACCATGACCTGTTCACTTATCTAGAGGCTTCTTTCCACCTTTACACATTGCTCACAGTACTGAATCAGTACTGTGAAAAGGGCAAAAGGAAAAAGGCATGTGATCTCATGGCAAAACTGGTTGAAGAGACTCATGTGATTAAGAAACATTTCCATTTTCTGCATTCTTTTTTTCCCTCAAGTCAGTTTTCAAACGTGTCTGTCCACTGCCCAACCTGCTGAATATTTGGAGCAACACAGAAGACAGAAAAAGAACTCCTCAAACAGTGGCTTTAGATTTGGATTGTCAGAGAATCATACTATAAGGAGCCTTGAAAAACAAAAAAAACCTGAAAAAAACTAAATCAAAACAAAAAAGTTGTAGCAGGCCATATTTTATATTCAAGCCGAATCACTAGTATTTTCACTAGCTTTCTTTTAAATTACGTTTATAGACTTTTACATATAACTCAACATGGCCTGCAGACTTCATAAATAAAAAAAGAATTAATATTAATGTTTTCATTCACAACAATCTTGAAAGACCCTCACTGTATCCACAGTGATGGAGACATTAAGCTGCTTGCCTTGTGCCATACACAAAAGAAACTGGGAATAAAATCCTAATTGAAGTAGCTAAGAGAAAGTTCTGGGTTTTGCAGAAAAACCTGTGAGCTAATTTCCTGTATAAAATTGTAGATTTTCTAAAGCTATTTTTATTTCATTTTCTTGACAGGAAAAAAGTTATTTTAGTTTGATGTGAAATGATTTATTTCAAGCCAATTAAATTTACAATTTCATTCTTGACTAGAGAATTGTAATTTAAAGCCTATCCTCTCATGCTGAGGCGGCTTCCATGAAGGTCTTGCCATTGATTTAGTGTCTGGGTATGAGCGAAGAATCACTCTGCTCTGTCCCCGGGGACCAGGCTGTGACCAAGGATACCCAGTGCCACTCCCTGCTGGTCCTCTAGCATCACGAGAGGGATGATTTCACTGAAGGGAATCTAGAGATAACATTTACCACTTCTAAAAGCAGTCTAGAGGCAGTGGGGGTGGGATTGAGAGCACGAGGAAACCAAAAACCCTTTGCCTGGTTTTGTCACTGCACTAAGTGGCTTTGGTGTCACTGGGGGTATGTTAGGGTTATAGAGCCAGCTTCACACACAGATCTGCCTAGCCTGAGGGCTGCAGGCACACTTACCAAATTAAGAAGGCATTTTCTTAATCCAAAGAGAAGAAAAATAAAAAACCTTGTTTTTAAAATAAGTTGATAGGGAAATTCTTGTGAACTGATTTTTAGGAGCAAAGAGAGGAGGGCATAATATGCTATGATGCCTCTGATTTTTCTGGATTTCTACCTGTAATGTCATTTGTGAATGTAAATGTAGTACATTTTGATTGTTAATAGGAACGAATTTTTTTGGGGTTTTCGACTTGACGTCCACACAGTTTTGCAAAATCTTCTTATTGATCACCACGCCTGAGGAACACCCAAAGGATTGTTTCTTGCCTGCACGTGAGACCCACCCAGATAACAGCCCGCTATGCCTACAAAGCAGCAGAATAAGAAAGCAAGTGAGAGTGCTCCTCGCATGCCCTCTATTTGTGAGGGAAGACAGATCATCCACTGGGTCTAATCGATTGGTCCCTGCCATGGGGACTCCAGGGTCCTCAGCAGTGTTTATGATATTTTACGCCACATTAACTGTTGAGATGATATGCTATGACAGATCTTTAAAAAAGTGTACCCCTGAGCTCTAAATTGTTCCAATTATGCCTTTAGCATAACAGTTGCCTACCAAGAGGCACCACCGCTCAGTGCCTTAGGAAAAGAAGGAGAGGAGAGGAGCCAATAATCATCACATATGCTGACCTCCCTCTACCCTCACCCAGCAGAAGCCTGTCATTGCTTTCATTCACTGTAGCTTTTCATAATCCTTAACATATGGCCTTTGTTTTGATAGGCATGAAATTACATCAAGGTCATTTTTAATAACTGTCAATAGCCCCAGAACAGCGGTCAGCTTTATTGACACCTTAGTTGAAGGGCTCAGAGAGCTGTAAGTAGTGCACAGACCCTGCTTGAGAAAGCTGATCCACTGGGAAACAGATTATTATTGATATTAGTAAATTAGTATTGATAGAAATTTGATGGGTATCGTGCATCTGGATCCCTCCACAATACACTAATGTCAACTAAAGCCCACAGCTCCCTCCATTTCAGACAGGCAATTTATTTGCATTCTCTACATCTCTTTGTTAGGGGGTGGGAAAAGGGAGTAGCAGGGAGAAGAGGAAAACACGCATGACAACAGCAACTTATGCTTGCAGGCACATATGAAGGAGCTTCTGGAAAACAGAAACTTCTATGGAAGTATCAGTTTTCTCTTAAATGGAGAGGAAAATTCCTTCCCATGTACATTCTCTCGTCAACTCACTGCCTCATTTCTGTCACTTTCCGGTTTCTTCCCTCTTTTTGAGCTCTATTTCTGCATCGGCTTTGCTTGGCCTAACGAGAGGCAAATATAAAGTGTTGCATCTTGTATAGATGCTAAACATTTTGGAGATTTTTGTGACAATGTCTGATACTGTCTGTACACTCCTATGTCTGTCCGCATCATGTAACACCAGCACACAAATAGTGCAAAGCACTGTACTTCAGTTCTGGTCATCATACTTTCATGAAGGAAAGACAAGGAGAGTGGAGTTCACCATCTATTTCTGTCATTTTACCACAGTGACCATATGCCAGTGGTTGCTGGCATGTTGATTTTATTCAATATTTAGAGGCTCCAAACAAAGAGATCAAGCATGCCTCCAAATATCAACAGATGTGAAACAGAAACTCTGATAGACTTGGAAATGAAAAAAAACCACAAAAAAACCCCCCAAAAATATACAGACAGCCTCACTTAAACATGAGTTGCCTAAAATTCATTCTAACTCTGTGTGAGGAAGGATGGTTTCAATCTTCTCCATATATAACACAAGATGGGAAGCATTTGAAACCAATAAAAGTTGCACAAGTTTACTTTTTTAACTTATAGTATTGTCAGATAGATAGATAGTTAGACAGACAGATAGATATTAAAAAATCAGTTCTTAATCTGGTTTTCACTCTTCTCTGTATAACATGTTATTATCCAAAACTATGTGCAGCAATTGAGGATCCTGCCTGACAACTCCATCTGCTTGACAACTTCCTTGAAACATATTTACTTACTTCCAGTGCAATGTTTCAGTCCTTTTATGACTCGTAATCCACACAGAGGTAGGATATGATGAGCCCTTACCGTGTCACATAAAGCAGTTATCACATCCAACCCTGTTTTCTTTTTCCTAAATGGAAGCAGATTGATATTTACTACACCAATAAAACAGTAAAATTATATCTATATGAAGAACCCTTGTTCAGCTGATTAAGATTTCTCTTCATATCAGGTATTAAAAGTTTTTAAAATCAGATATATTGCTAAACGGCCTATTCCAAAGAGAACCCTGTTGCCAGATGCTGCAGTGGAATAAAAAGGAAGAAAAGTATATTTCTGAGAACAAGATTTAGTCTGGTCTATTCTTTATGCACCTAATAGCTGCTGTTACCGGGAATAAACCAGAAAGTTTAAGACAATTAAGACAATTAAGAAACTATGTAAATCCTAAGGTGACAATGAGATTTTTTGATAATGAATAAAACTGAAATGTGCAATACTGAAAGTTTGTTTGTTTGGTTTTTTTTTTTTTAAATAAAAAGCAACCACAACTGGAATTTTTTGCAATTCCTTATAGCAATTTCTCTAAGGAATCCCTCACTGCCAGCCCTGGTGGGAATTTTACTTTTCAACCATGTTCACTAAGCAAAAAGCTGCCATCTCACTGTTTGGCAAATCTTCCCAACAGCACCAATACATTCAGAAATCAGTAAGAAACAGATCTCATTAACCTCATCTTGACTTCAATGTAATATCATTGCACCTTGAAGACGACCATCAGCAGAGCAACAGAGAGACAGAAAACATCTCCGTTCTCATGACGACTCTTGAGCTGACTAAACCCAAGTTTTACTAGATTCCCTACCAAACCCAGTCCAAAGTACTTTCTGCCTACCTATTTGCTCAGCAGACATACATATGAAATATCTTAGGCTCGACTAAACCTTGTGCCTAGTTGGAGAAAGACAGAAACAGACTGTCATCAGTGATACCTAGTAAACAGAAAAGGGGAAAAAAAACCCTGCAGCAATCTTACTGAGAGTTATCAAGCACTGGAACACATCTCCCAGAGATGTTGTGGACTGTCCATCCTTGGATATATTCAAAAGTCAGTTGAACACAGCATTGAGCAATCTGCTGTAGCTGGGCCTACTTTCAGCAGAAAATGTTGCATTAGATGGTCTCCAGAGGTTACTTCCCACCTCAGCCATTCTGTGGCTTGCCAAAATTTCTTTTTTCCTCATCCAGTGCCCTTTCCATCCTACCTTCAAACTAATAGCTAAGATAATTTTTTATTCTCAAGTCTAAAAATTATAAAAGAGCTGCTCTAACTGCTCTTCCAAAAAT
Source organism: Callaeas wilsoni (assembly GCA_013398955.1). Lineage (NCBI taxonomy): Eukaryota > Metazoa > Chordata > Aves > Passeriformes > Callaeidae > Callaeas > Callaeas wilsoni. The sequence goes on from VWPU01007334.1 coordinate 276,688, forward strand.
AAATTTCACGAGCTTCACACAATTCAGATCCAAAACTCTTCAAAAACAGAAGCACAGGTGGTCAAGATAACAAGATACCATGAAGAAAAAATGTTGATTTTAGTGACACATGGTTGCCTCATTGAAATGCTCACATGCATTTTAATGTGTACAGGAAAAACAAGCCGTGGTGGTGGTGTGTAAGGTAGGTGCTCATCACCTTCCTTCTCTACAGGAAAAAACAGAGAGGAGCTGAATTGGCACAAGGAAACCAAATGCATCCAAATGCAATCCCAACACTAGGCAGGACCAAATGGAAGGCCAGAATTTCCAAAGTACTGTTATTACATCGGGAGTATTTGTTGCCTTATTCTGGAACAATGGACTCAACAACATTGCATGATTTGTGTGTCCATATGTGAGTAGAAAGAAAGAAGAAAATGATAGTTTATTGCTTTGTTTTTATTCCAAATCAAAGTAATTATATGAAGATTTTAGTTCAAACTTGTTTTGAGTCACTCATCTGTGTAAGTTCTTCACTGCTAAAGAGGATGAGAAAAGTTTAGAAGACTGGTTTTGTTTTTTTTCTTTTTAGGGGAGGTGGGGTGTTTGTAGGCTTTTTTCCTAGCTATTATTACAGCTGAAATCATAAACATTTTATAAACACAAATAGCTAAAAAATACTTCCTCATGCAGATATGCCAGTTCAGTACAATTTGCAGTAGATCAGAGGTTATATATTCACCTTCAGAAAAGAATAAAACACTTTACAAACACCCATTTGATGTGAATATGCTTGAGAATCAGCTATAGTCAATTTGGGTGCTCAGTTGTTAAGTATACCACAGGAGACTATGCTTGACATCTCCTGGAAGAGAGATGTACATTTATTTACATGCAGGATACTACTATCTTTCTTAATAATATGCTATTTAGTGACAAAGATGGCTATGTTTTTTACTTTGCCTCCTTCTGTATTTCTGCCCTGCCTTAGTAAGCTCTTGATGCCTGTCATAAATTAGTTGTGTATGTCTCAAAACCGTATTTGTGCTTTTATAGAAGATGGTCTTCCAGACAGAAAGAAACAAATGCTGCTGACACAGTCTCCCACTACAGAAGGTATACACATTTTAGGCAGTCTTTAATTTTGAAAGCTGTTTTTGTGTTACTTGAGCTTTGGCTTGTAAAAGCCTTTTTGGCCTGATATAACACAACTGTGCAACTAGGCAGCACTGAGATGTTGCTAGTCTAAATAAACTAAGTCCTGTCTAGAAACAGGACTTGAAACAAGGTGACTTTCCTGGCAAGTGAGCACCCTCACCACCAGGCTTCACAGTCAACTTCACTCAGTTACTCTACCAATCCATTGACCAACGTTACAGGAATATTGATATAAAAATAAGAGCTTCAGATAGGAGAACTAAGATGTTATGATCTTGGGGCATCTTTAAAGTACCGGGATGAGTAGAACCAGATAAATTCTTGACCAGGGAAGGTGAAGTTTACTCCTGGAAAGGAGAGTTCTTTGGCCCAATACCATGCTTTCAATGTAGTCTGTCTCATAGAACTTTAACTTCTAGGCTAAAAGGACAATGACAGCTTCTTTAAATCAACCATGCAGAGAACAGCATCCAATTTCCCCACTAAGGTTAACCCAAAAACCAAACTGGACAAAATTCTGTACAGAACTGTGTCTTTGTGAATTTCAAAAGGAACAATTATTGCTCTTCCATATGAAATTACTAATTCAATTCTACAAACACTTTCTTGTTTTTCTTTTTTCTTTTAAAGAAATAAACTAACTAAGGAAAAAGAAATAAATTCCTGGATTGAGACATGAGACCTGGCAACTTCATATTAAAAATTCCACCTATACCTTATTGCTGGACTGTGGCCATTTGATAATATGCCAAATGACTTCTCAGCAAGCGCTTTCCAAACATTGGAAATCCAGGGTGCTGGGACCATAGGCAAGACACAGAAATATTTATGAAGTGGTGCCACCCAGCAAGAAAAGCAGACCCAGTGCTTGTGAATCACAACTGAACAAACATCCGTGGGGAAGACAGACAGGACACAAAAAGGTCAGCAGCTGTAGATTCAGCATCTATGTTGCGTAGGTTGGACTGCTATTTACTATGCTGTCACTGAATTCACTTTCCAGATATAAGCTATGCTTAGGCATTTATATGGAGAAGAGGTGACATGAAAATCCTATCATATGCAACATTTCTTGATCTGTGGGAAACTCGCGTACAAAATAAGCAGACAACTTGCTTTGCCTTTGAGGAATGTAACACTTAAGTGAGAAAATTAAACTGAAAAGCAAGAAAAAACTCTGTAAGCGGGGAATGCTTCAAAGAACAGAAACCTAAGGGATAAGCTTCAAATTAAATGCACTCATAAACACTGAAAAGAGGGCCTTGTAGCCTGAAATATTGAGTTTAAAAGGTCTCAAATACAAATTCAAAGTTCTACTGCACTAGATGAAGTTCACTCCTCCCACTGACTGAGCTACAGCAATAGCTAAAAAGGAAAAGTCTGCAATGATGGAACAGAAGGAAAAAAAATCCCGTAGAACAAATAGAAGTACTAAAAGAACAAAACCTTCTCCAAGTATACAGCCAGATTTGAAAAGAAAGGTTACAAACAGAGCTATACATAAAAAATAGGAACACTTTTCTACCTAATCACAACCCATTCTCTGCTGCCAGTTGAGCCAGGAATTATCTTTTGATAATATCTGTTCACATCCCCATTCCTCTTCAGCCTGTGAACAAATGATCTAAGCAAAGCCTTTATAAAAGGAGAAAAGGGAATAGAAGACTACAAGCTATGAATGAGTTTAAATTATTTAGCATGTTTGTTTTCCTTCTTTCCGGGCTCTCTACACTTGAAGAATACTTCTCCAATGACTATCAATATGGACACAGAATATAGCAATGAGAAAAATTAATGCATTTACATTAAGATTTTACAGAAAACTATTTCCTTCAGATAGAGTGGTCTGTAATCTCAGACTGCAATACAATTTCTAGTACTCTGGTAATAAAGTAGGTATCTATTTAAATGTATTAATTAAAAGGAAAAGTGGCATCATTTTTTTCAGAAGCAGTGGGAAGTAAAATATATCAGTTTTGAGGAATTTCATCCCTGAACACTGCATATAAATAAAGACATAAATTAGAATGTACTTTAAATTAATTTCTTTTTTAGGTAGATGTTATTTAAACAAAAATAATGAACTAACAGTGTGTTCTGTGACATCTGAGACCTCATTGCAAAACAGAGATCTACATAAGAATCAAGCAGAGCAAACACACCACAAAGGAATGTCAAAAAAATTATCTGGGTCAAATTTTACCAAAACCTTGGCAATGTGTACGGGATCAAAACTATTTTATTACATATAATAAACAGTTAAAAAAAAAAAAAAAGTTGACCTCTTGAAATTTTGACATCTGTAAAAGCATCATGTGTGTTATCATTTACCTCACTGCTTAAAAACAACTACACATTATTTCTGTCCAATCTCACACAGAGTAAGACATTTCTTCATGTTTGAGGAACACATAACACAGTTCCAAGTCACTCGTTAAAAAGTAGTTCATATTCCAGCAACAGGAGTGTGTTTCTTCATAGTGCATCAGACATCGAGTGTAGCAAGACAGAAGCAGCTTTATTATCGTAGAATCAGCGAATTCTAGTAGAGGTAACTTGCTACCAGAAAATACAGTGCAACCGGCAGAACCTGCCCTAACCATAGGAGGCCTTGGATTGCAGAAAGGCTTATGTTATTCCGCATCATAACCAGCAACCATCTGGCTAACTTCCATATACCTCAGGAAGCTAATGTCCATCAGGGTTGTATCTATAATGCAGACATTCTGACATTTTGCATGACCGCAAAACTTTTAAGAGCAAATTCCCTGAAGGAAAAAAGTCAGTGGTTAGAGGGGAAGGGAAGGGAAGGGAAGGNAAAGGAAAGGAAAGGAAAGGAAAGGAAAGGAAAGGAAAGGAAAGGAAAGGAAAGGAAAGGAAAGGAAAGGAAAGGAAAGGAAAGGAAAGGAAAGGAAAGGAAAGGAAAGGAAAGGAAAGGAAAGGAAAGGAAAGGAAAGGAAAGGAAAGGAAAGGAAAGGAAAGGAAAGGAAAGGAAAGGAAAGGAAAGGAAAGGAAAGGAAAGGAAAGGAAAGGAAAGGAAAGGAAAGGAAAGGAAAGGAAAGGAAAGGAAAGGAAAGGAAAGGAAAGGAAAGGAAAGGAAAGGAAAGGAAAGGAAAGGAAAGGAAAGGAAAGGAAAGGAAAGGAAAGGAAAGGAAAGGAAAGGAAAGGAAAGGAAAGGAAAGGAAAGGAAAGGAAAGGAAAGGAAAGGAAAGGAAAGGAAAGGAAAGGAAAGGAAAGGAAAGGAAAGGAAAGGAAAGGAAAGGAAAGGAAAGGAAAGGAAAGGAAAGGAAAGGAAAGGAAAGGAAAGGAAAGGAAAGGAAAGGAAAGGAAAGGAAAGGAAAGGAAAGGAGAGGAAACAAAAAATAAACAAACAAAAAACCCACCCTAAGACCCCACACCAATAAAACCAAAAAACTTCCCCCCAATAAAATAAGAGAAAAAATGAAAACCCACCAAACAACAAAACCCAAAAGCTAAGCTGAAATGGCAACACTTTGAGAATAGTTCATCTCAGCTGTGAAGATGCAGAAGTCCCAAGAACAGATTTCAGATTATGGGGCATTTAGAGGGAATCTTGTTGTTTAATAGCAGGAAACAAGTTTTTCAAGTCGCATGCTCTGTTGTACCACTCTAAGCACTGGGACATCTCTGTAAGAGTTTCCAGTAATTGCATGACCTTCAATCCAAGCTCGAACATGCCCTTTTGTTCCATCTGATAATCTCAGTTTCTCATCATGGCTCTATTTTAGACCCGATAAAACTTTTCTAGCGTTGCTTCCCAGCCACTCTGCCAGCTTGAGCATAGGCACTGGACTGGAGAGCAGATGTCTCAAGTGTTTGGCAGGTGAGGTTCCCTGCATCTATGTAACCTCTCCCTTACCATCACAGCAGGGACGCACAAGGGAAATCAGTGACATCACAACATCAAAGGCCAAATCTACGCAGAGTAGGAGCACTTCCATAACCACAAAAAGAGATGCTTTGAGACTGCTCTGTAGTTCTTGGCTGGAGAACCTGTGAAAACAGAAAGCCAGTGAGCTGGAACTGCATCCCAGGAGCACATCATCCATCAGGCAAAGAAGCATGAGACTGATATGCAAACTGTCTCTGAACAATTTTTTGTCCAGATGTTGAGTTGATATGGCAAGCAAAAAGAAGAAAGTGGCAGTCTGAGCACTTTCTCAGAGGAGCCAGACTGAAGGACAGCATGCATGAGCATCTTGTACTTCTGTCCTGTAATACCACTGTCATTGGAGTCATTGGAGCATGCCAAGCAGCATATCTGGCCATCACATACACTCACAGGCTGACTCATATATATATATATACTCACTCATCTGCTTGCAAGGAAACTAGTAAAGAGGTACCATTCAGAAAGAGCAGGTCACTGTCCTCAAAACATATATCATGGCTTCCATAAAGTTAAGCTTTAATTAAACAGTAAAAAAAATACAACTTTTGCAAACATTTAAAGCAATATGAAAAAATAAAGTGGCAGTTTTTGACTGCTCTACACAAGTCATATGTCATTACATTCAGTTTTAGTAAAACGGATCTTATTTTCCACTGGATTTAAGCAGAAAGTGTATTCAAACATCTCACGATAACAATTTGTCAGAGGTGGCATGATTGGTCTGAGCATTGCAAGCATAGAAACTCCCCACACTCCAGGGGATGCTGAAGCACAAGCCCCTGTTGCTTGATGCCAGCACAGCACCTCACCTTGGTGCAGCTGAATACATACATATTTGTCCTTCTGCCTTTAGCATGGTCTTCTGGTCTCCTGAGAGGAGTAAAAACATGAGTTCTCTTGATTTGGCTCTCAAGACAGTTTAACAACAATCTCTGTCATGGATGTCATGATAATGGTCCTGGCAAAACTAGTAATGAGACAGAGCTATCAAACACTGAACTTTCCCAGTAAAAAAATACAGGAGATGATTCATACTTGGTTCACTTATTGCTATAATGCACAGGCCCTGTGTCCATACCCATTGACCTATTTGGGAAGGACTCCAGTGGTTTGAGTAAGGATAGATACAAAGTTTAATTGTGTAAAGATACCACAAACTATGGTGGTTCTAGCTAAGATGATGATACACGAAGACTCAAAAATTACAGCCCAGGCATTGGTCATCAACAGAAAAAGGACACTATGATTCTGTAAGTGGAAGGAAATTTTGTCTTGGCATCTTCCAAATTCAAATGTGTTTGTGGAAGTGACTACCCAGGAAGAGTGTCACCTGAAGAGAAAAATTAGCCAATGCAACATAAGTTTAGAATTTTACCAATGATTATGGGAACTGAACATTGGTGCTTGCATAAGGTTGACTTTAAGACTCACAGTTTCTTATTCAAGTCTGGTGCTAATACATTTATGGGAGGCAAATTGTTTATATGCTTAACATTTATACGTTTAACGTTTTTCTCTCAAATATTTTCAAAGGGGTTTTTAGTGCATTTTGTCTACCATGGATTGAAAGAAACCACTTTGGGGCAATAGCTATACAATTATTTATGGCACAGTAGCAGGAGCTATACAAAATTAATCTCATAGCCATCCTACTTGAACCATAGAAGTTGACACTCTTGTTTTGCAAACAACCCCCATTTGCAGTGAAGCAGCACAGTCTTTTGCATGATTCTTCAACCAAAAGCAACTATCAGGTAACTGTTAAAATTAAAAGCAATTAAGATCTTAAACAGGCAGTTATGGCAGGCATTGCCATAAACTGACAGAGAACAAAAAATCTTCGCTCCTATTCATTAAGCATTTGTCACAATGTCTATGCTGCATGCTTTTGTTTGAATAGAAAAGCAATTATGTTTTAATACACTTATATTCCTCTCATCTCCTCATCATCCTAGGATAATGAGTCATTAGAAAAAGAATATTATATACAGCAATACAGCTTATTGTTCTGTGCAAATTATTATTACATTAGCAGAGCATAACTACCTGACAGGAAAGCTTAGTTGTCAGCAGTTTCTGTTTGTGCTTGTACTATCCATGCAAGCTTCCAGAAAGCTTTTCCTTATCTAGCCCTGGTTTATGCTCTTAGTGAACCTAAAGTTCATGACCCCTGCATGGGATAGAGGCAGAGAGGACACAACTTAATGACATAAAACAAAAATATAAAATCTCTGTAAAGCTGCCATGTGACTGGCTCCCATGAGGTACAGATGTATCTGAAGCAAGCCCAGAATGTACAATTACCATGACTACAGCAGAATAACTTATTTAATGCAGCAAACAGTGGATATGAAATAAAGAAAAAGTATAATACTCATTTTCATATAAATCGACTTCATCGAATTGCTGGAGTATACAGTCAAGGCAGATAGGCTGGGGAGATCATTGGTTCTAAATGAGGAGAGTCAGAGTTCAGGCTTTTTTCTGCAGATGACCCGATTATCCTTAAACCAATGCCAAGATAAAAATCATGCTTCCACACCCATAAAGCTACTATATCAGCTCTGAAAAGGGAGCTATGAGAAACAGCAGTAGCCAAGGTGAAATGTTAGGCAAGGTTAAACTATCCGTCTTTAAGCCGTGTATGCTGTGTCCTTGTCCTCACCTACGGCAGGATGTCAGGAGCGCGACCCCGGCAGAGACCTCACGCAGGCTGGGGACACTGCAGTAGTCATCTCCAGGAGAAGTGAATCTTTCTCCTGCAACGATGTCCAGACTAGAGCTGACTATTAGCTCTGCTGGAGCCATTACCCTACAAGCCATAAACAGCATAAACGAAGACGGATAATTGGTTAAGGATGTTGAGAGGCTATGTTTTTACTGTCCAAACAAATGGTTCTTTAAAGTAGGACTCTGCCATTCCTTATTATATTAGTGTATTTAAAGCAAGCCTAAAAATAAATGGGTGTTTCAAAGGTAGTAAAGATAGAAGGCCAAAATTCTGCTCAGCAATAACTATTATTTACAAAAGTCACAAAAGCAACTTGCATCACATCTCTCTGTTAAGTTTTCAATTAATATCTTTAGAAACTAATAGAAAAAAATTTCTTTCTGGAGGCAACTTGTTCAATCAGTTCTTCAGAAAAAATTTCCATACTCCTTGGACATCCAAAAGTGAATCCACCAATTACAATATTTCTCCTTTATCAAAGTATCACTGCACTTGATCAGCATCAAAAGAGGGAATACATATATGCATGTGGGAGAACAGTTAATTGCTTCCTATCTTACAGCGATAGGGGCATGCCATTAATTCTGCAGCATATGGCACAAAATTAGAGCCTATTGCTACTGCATTTTCATCATGTTAGAACGATAATACTAGGTCGCACTCTTTATATAAATCTAATAAAACACATGAGAAATAAGTTTTGGGTCTCGGTGAACTCTGGGTTGTTGTTTATTCAGGTTTTTTGCCTATATTGTAGACTTTAAACCACAAGTTAATAATATGTACAGAGAAAGCCTTTTAAAGTCATTCACACAGTTAAAGACAAGCAGGAAAAAGTGATAAATAGCTGCATGTATGCAGTACTAAGGTTACCCTTGAAAATCAAAGCTTTTTTTGCAAAGTGGAAGGCATAATATGCTATAAGTCTTTCATAAACACTTTTCTGATGCCTTCGTGAATCCTAATGTGCTATTACTGGACTTTGTGGCAAAGGCTTATATCATACTATATTTACAGAAACACCATTTTAAAGGTTTTATATTAAAAGATGGCATCTAGATAGCCATTCTGATAAGAAGAAAAAATAAACTAGCAGAAATAGACTTATACTAAGCAAAGCCTTTTTGGATTCTAAATATTATGATGCTCTGCATATGCTTGCTCTACAGATCCATTTGATTGCTGATTTTCTAATGATGATATTGACGTGCTGTTAATAGAAATATGCAGCATGCGCTTGCTAATCGTGATAAGCATGCACTGCAAATCCATCTGATTGTTAAAATTCCTAATCATGATATCGATGCAATATTGACAGGCTGTTGAGAAAAAAAGTCCAGAAGGCAGTGAATGGTTAAATGAGGTAGGATACGTCAGATATCTCTTTGATTATTAAATTTCTAAAAACTGCTCTTGAGCATTTTTCAGGGAAATAATAAAATCAAAGTGCAACCCATGCTATTCTAAATATTATACAGTTTAATACCCTTCAAGCAATATATGTACATCTTTGTGTTTGTTCTGAAAGCATTATTTATATAATTAAGCATATTTCAAGCTCTTTCTGGTAGCATGGTGTGAAAAGAGTAGTATTGTATGAGTGTTTGAACAGCTTTTGAAACGTTTTTCCAGAAGAAAAAGAAATTCAAAACAAAGATGTGTTTTTTTAAAAAAATTCTTTTATTAAATACAAAAATAGAATGGGCACTGAAATTTGAAGGCTATTAATAAAATGGCAAATGCAGAACTGTAAATGTGATCTTTCTGCAAAGAGATTTTGCATTTTTAAATTATTGTTTTCCTATTAAAAACATGCATTAAGTGATATCTAAGTATTGCAGTCGAACACTCATAAGTTTCCCTGGAAATTATCATCACTAGAGGAGTACAACACTTTTGGCAGTCAGCTGCATTTCCTACCCTTTTTGGCTTAGAAAGCTATGAAGACACAAATAAAATTTCAGACTTATTCGCGACTTTTCCTTCAACTTCCTTTCCTACTCTATTACCAACAAAGAAAAAAAAAAAAAAAAAGAGAAAGAAAAGAAAAAAAGAAAATTAATAAAGAAAACCACGTCACATAAACTGAAAATTTAGGATGGGGACAGGGGAGAAGAGAGAAGCAGCAGCACGGCCCCAATCTAAGCGAATCTAAGCAGTCCACGGCAGCCGAACTCACGCTTCAGTGTGAACGACGCGTTTCATCTGTGATGTAAATTTTTGTTTCATCAACAACCTAAGTGATTTAATACTGACTGAAGCGATCCAAACGATATTAATCCCGGGCTCGGGCTGCAGGTCCGGCGGCCCCGCGCATCCCGGAGGACAGAGTGCCATCTAGTGACCGCAGGGACGCCGTCCGACAGGGATGGCTCCACGGCCGGGGAAGCGGGAGCTGCTTCGCGCCCCGGCCCTGCCTGTGCTCCCGGCCGCGGCGGGAGCCATGCCTGGGCTACAGGCCTTGCGGAGTCACTGCTCAAAGGCGGGACCATTGCCTACAGCCTACTTCAGAGGCAGATTTCAAATAAGGACGCAGCACATCCCTTCTTGATAAATAATGATGTAAAAAATATTCACTGAAGAAATAAATTGGTTTTGTCAGAAAAACGGAGTACAAGACATTTTCCTAGAAAAGACTAGAAAGCATATTCTTCTATAGTGCACTGCAGAACTGCCTCAGTCTGCTTCATTTTTTCTGACCTTACCACTTCTAATATTGGGACTTTTTCACCACTGAAACCTGTCCCTGAACAGAATCCTGAATGCTGCTGTTTACTAAGTCGTGATGGGAGGAAGAAAGAGACAAAAGCTTAAGCAACAGCAAACTCCAAGCTAAGAGAATGGCAAGCATATGAATTGGCAAAGCAATAGGATCCTTGTGGTTAATTCTGTCAGATTCAGGTGCTTGCTTGCATCTAACACTCTCAAGATCAGTGAAAAAAAGTTAATACATTGGAAAACATAACCCTTATAATGATTCAAGGCCATTGAAACCTAGAATTATCCACTCCTCACAGTGCAATAGCTGCATAATTAATGGTGCCTTCCTTTAGTATGCAGATTACACTGTCTTCCAGTTCCATGCACACTCTGGAATATGCAGTACTATGCAGCAAAGAGGATGCTGGTTACTTGAAGCTTCAATCCATTCAACTCTTCGGGCCACAGAATCAGCAAAGCTACGAAAAAAAAAATAGAAACCCATAATTAAGAGGACATGAATAGTTAAGAAAAAATTGCACAAGTGTTTGTGAAAGCAATTAGTCCATGGGAAAATTTTAAGAGATGATGGAACATCATCCCAATTCCTCTGACCTGTACAGCAGGAGGCATCAGGAAGCTGATATTCTCTGCGTTGCCAGTTTTCCTGTACATCGCAATAAGCAACATGGGAAAGGGAATGACAGGGCAGTAACACTCTTCTGTATAGTCAAGGTAGTCATTGCTACTTCTGCCACTTCCATGGAAAGGGACGCTAATATGCAGAAGAACTATACTCAGAACAAGATGTTTCCGTAGCACAGCTACTTGAATAACTGGACAAGGCAAACACATAACATTCTATTGGAGGTACTTAAGCTAAACGGCTGAAGCAGCTTTCACAGGTCAATAAATTCTAAGAACTTGCATGTGGCCTTGAAACAGGTGCAAACTGGAACTTGCTCTTTGTTTTTCTTTTTAAAGACAATATTTGTTCCTCTGGAATATGACTTCAGTTGAGATCTACAGTGATAAACTTGCAAAACAGTTTGAAGAAAATTTTGAGATAAAAGTTCTAGAAATGTTGAAGGGTGAGGGCAGAAGATGAGGCTAGCCGCAGGTCAAAGATTTATTCAGATGTTTAGAAACCACTTCCATGACATCTCAAGTGACAGGATTCCTAAACTTGCAGAAAAAGATTCAGAACCATATTTTTGTACAGAGTAATGCATCTAGTGCTGCTGCCAACCTGTGAACAAGAAATATACCAATAGAACCAGGAATGCCATATGTATATTATCATAGCTTACAAGTTACTGAAATCCAATAACCTATTTCCAAAAAGAAAAAGGCCTTAACCAAAGTTTAGCTTTCACACTTCATCTGTGGTTACAGACATTGTTCCACAGAGAATTAAAAAGATAATAAAATGGGAGTGATGTGGGTGGTATTTAAATGAGATGGTCAAGGAGCTGCCAGTAACCCCTTTATTTTTAAAAAAAAGTCAAATATGATTTGATCCTTTTTTTTCCCACTCAATATAATAATCTCTCAGTAGGAGAACTTTAAATTTTGTAGTAAAGAGATTTTTAAGAACATTAACTTTTTAGTGTTAGAAATAAAGTTTTATTCCTTCCTAACCATGCCTTAGCTCTTGAGCCAATTAAAACCGAGTTCTGCTGTGTGAGCGCTTGTGACAATGTCAAGCCTGTGAGAAATGCTGACTAATTCAGTATTAAAAACCAAAGAGTAAATTATTTCATTTCAATTAAAATACACAAGTCTGATACAGTTATTATACCATTAACCAATGAAGTGGGGGTTGTATCTTAGCTATCATTAATGGAGAAACTTCTGGTTTCAGCTGATGAAGGTGGAAGAAAACCTAAACTTTTAAATCTTGGAAAAAGCAGGAAGGTTAGGAAGGAAGTGCACTGAGACAGCCCAGCAACATTTAATCATGGTGTAATCCTTAAAATCATGGAAAAGAGAAAGAAGGTTCTGAAAAAGTTCAAGCAATAAAAATAGCATGAATGGGAGAAAAAAAAAAAATATATTTTAAATTTATGCAATTTCTCCTGGGAGCAAAGAAAGAATGTCCAAGGCCTATATTACAGCAAGAACAAAATAAAGATCTCAAACTACTAAACAACGTCAATTTGAAGAGTGTACAGTGCAATCTACAGGAAAATATAATTTAGGAAAATATGTTTTCTTTTACCAACTATCAGGTGAGAGAATTAGAAGTTATATTGCAAACACTGTTAAGAAATACAGAAGATGAAAAAAATTTCTGTGACATTTTCTGAATAGGTATTTTTCACTGCAATTGTAAATTGGTTCAAAACACTACAATAGGAAATTTGCTTGTCTTTGGACAGAACAGTAGATGTGTCCAGAACTGTAGAGACAACTGATAAACTACTACAGTGTGTCAAAATAAAGCATATTCCCATAAGTCAAAAGTCAAAAACAAAAGAGCAAATATAGCAGAGAGTAGATTGATCTCCTTCAAATTAATTATAGGGAACAAGAGATGGAAGAGTTCCCAAGAAAACAAGTGTATTGTCATGCTTGCCATATCACCAACCATTTTTCAAGACTGTGTTCTCAGCATAAATTGTGCAGAAATGCAACCCAAAATTCGTCCATAAAGATACAGCTGGAGGACAAAGTTTTGATGACACAGAAACAAATATCTTTTGTTGGGTTACTTAATAAATTTACCAGCTTCTAAAGCAGATTCGTTTTTGACATAAACCACAGGAATAGAAAGACAATATCAAAGAGATGCTGCAACAGAGTCCAAAGTAGCTGTAGCATCAAAAACTGTGCCCAGATGAATGAAATTGTCTACGAATGAAAGCAGCTGTCCCAAGGAGAAACTGTTTTAAACTGTAAAGACATTGGCCCAAGTGGAAGCAAGCACCAGGGCTAAGCTTAAAAAGCTTTTTTAAGTGATCTTATGCTTCATGCCTTTTAGAAGACACAGTCTTCTCAAAACTTTCCAACCACACAACAATAGGAGAGTGTTTAGTGGCTCACGAACAAGTAAAAAATTCCCCAAAATTTCACATGGGGTAGGAACTCCATGTAAGTACATAAGAACTTCAAAATATACATAAATCATGTAGAGTTTTGTTGTTAATTATTACTGCATGTAGAGAAACATGAACTTCTAGGAAAGAGGTCAAATTCAAATGCAATGAAAGAAGCCACAATAAGATACCAAAGCAAATAATCATACTCACCTTGTTGCCATACTTAATGTTCTCCAGCAAGATGTATTTACACAGTCAAAAAATAACCAAGAGCACTGTTATTGGTTCAGAGAAACCAGTTGTATTTATTACTTTATAACAATTTCTATTCCAGGTTTTAACACACATTTCCTAGTTGATAGGTAAGGAGTTCAGGGTTGGGGTCTCATCCTCCCTAAGTACCTGCTAACGTAATCATGCAGCCTTACTCCCCTGGTCTGAGGACCAGCCTAAGAAGGGCTAGAGAACTTTAATAGTGATAGGTCTCTGTTCCAGCCAAAAACTGGCACAAGAGCTTGGCCTCATTCTAATGTCGTTTTTAACTTCATCTCCAGGATCAAGATAACCAAGTGTAGCCAGCACCTCTGGGAAGAAAGAACTCTCTTATACTGATGTGCATAATTTAACAAGTCACAAGTCTCCAGCCAAGAGATAGCAAGAAAAGCAGAGAAGATAAACCACAGCCACAGTGTGCCCTATCCTACCCACTGTCTGTTGGCCACAAGGCTTCACATTCCCAATTTTTAAACAAAACAGCATCCTTTGATGCTTAGGAAAGGCCCTGGGTCAGGTGTGAAGACCAAATGACCGTGAGGATAAACTCCAATACCACAGTGGTGAGCCAGGTGCACTTTTTTAGGTTAACAGAGTGCCTGGGAATAAGAGCAGGATCCTTCCCGCTCCCTCTTTAAACAGGGCAGGGTGCAGCACATGCATCACAGCACCACTGGAGTGCACACAGGTGCCTTGTGCTCTGTTAAAAGTACCAACTCTTGGTTCAATATCCTCACTCCTGACTTCCACAGCCTCACAACCAGACTTGGGATTCTGCCACCTTCCACCCAGACTGACGCTGCAGGGCTTCTGATTAATGATAAATAGACAGATTTGGAGTACAGATATAAACATGCTTTCAAACCAATCTATTGGTAATAGAGCAAAAATCTATTTTGACCTCAGCCTGAAGCATAATAACTTTATCCAAATGTCTTCCCCACTGGCCTGGGGAATCAAGAACACTGTCTTGCAAATATTTGCTCTTTTGAAGGATATGGTTCAAAGAGCCACTGCATATTGCTGAATGGTTTTCAGCAGTTTCTAGCATTTGAATAGACCATTTAACGTAACACAGGGAGGATGCAAGAGAGGCTAATATTAAGAAAAAATAAACTTTTATTTTTGGACTCTCTAAGTATACAGTATGTAAGTATAGTATGTAGCAAATAAAATGCTCTACTTATAAAGGTTACCCTAGGCCTTGTAAAAGTACATTTTCATGTTCAGTTAACTCCTTAAGTCTAAGCATACTAAATTCACAGCACTGCCTAATCTAGTTCCTTAATTAAATGATTTTGAGTTCTTTGGTTTTTGGGTTTTTTTTTGCTAATTATGAATCTGTTTGCCGTTGTCTTAACCCAAAGACTCCTAAAAGTGTTGATCATAAGTAGCATAAGATTTTGCAAAAATTGCACACATGATGGCTATAAAAGCTATCTATTTAATGCTGCCACCGTACCAACACATTGTAAAAGTTTAGACATTTCAGTGAATGCTTTCTCTCTCTCAAGGGAGTCAGTACTTGACATACCAAATAAACCATCTCCATTCCCCACAAATGCTAAATAATTGCATCTCAATTCTTGTGTCGCTCTACATTTATGCAAAAATTATTGTGGATGTTTATTTAGGTATGTTACACCTGCACCAGTGTTATAGGCTGAGACTTGAGGAAAATGAGCTTCCTGACCCTTCAAGTGCATGGCAGCACTCTAACAGAAAATGGCTTTGGCTTATATTAAAGCTGTTTTAGAGAAGATAATTTCTGTTCTTTTACAGAGGCACCTAACCACATTGTTTTGCATCTAGTTGTGCACTTTTGTCATATGATCTTTATTTAAACAATAGATTCCACCATACACCCAGGGGTTTGTTTTTTCTTCCTAAGGGCTAAAAGATTAGCACTGGTCAGCATATTTGATTACAGAAAAAACACAAGATTTTTTTTGCCAATGAAAGTTTGAGTGTCAATTTTTTTTTCCCCCTGTAGTTTAGATTGAAAATCTTGAAGACAGTTTTAGAACATTATTTCTTTAGCATAAGAGATTCCCCTACCTCTTTGGCTTTGATACAACATCCATACAGAGCCACTGTACAGGATGTCACAGTCTGGTCACCAGCAACTCAGTGCACAAGCATTGCATGTTTTTATGTCATTTTTGATCCCAGAAAGCCCCTGTGCAATACAGAAATAATTCAGAATCAAGGTGGTTTTGTATACAGAATTCTGCCTAAAGATGGAGGATAAAAGACATTTAGAACAAAATACAAAAATCTTTAGATTAAGAGATTGTCTTCTAACCATCAATTCTGGAGAAGAAATAGGTTAAATATGATGCAGTTTCCCTCTCTTAGATCAGGCTACTTCTCTAGGATACCCTGTACCAACAGTTTGCTCTTCAGTTTGATGGGCCAAAAAAAGGAGCTGCCAGAGAAGGAAGATAACTTATGCCTTGAACTTCACAAATTTGTTTTGATTGATTTCTTCCTCACTATGTGTGCTCTTTAAAATCAACTCTGCTAGTTAAGATTGTGGCTTTATTTCATATTGTGTATTTTAAAAAGCTTTTAGGGCTATGTAAAGGTGACAACAATTAGTAAAGTGTTTCTGTAAAAAATATTAAATAATACATTATCTCAGGAAGGTCAAGATAGCCTTTTTTCCCTTTTTTTTTTTTTAAATGGGGGTGGTCAGGCCTCTCTGAGAGAGAGAGAGAGAGACAGAGAGACAGAAATCAAGCAGAAGATAGTCATCATCCACAGATCCAACAGTGTCCCATTGGTCCTTCTTCATCCTGGGCTTCTCAGTGGTGGGGTTTCTGAGGTCATTCAAAACTTTTCACTATTTTATACATTTTAGCAAACAAAGGAATTAATGCTCATTGACTACACAGTTCTCTTATTCTATTGGTTAAATGAGTCCCTCTCTTATAATGCTAATTAGTCTCATGCTCTGTCTTTTGAGTTGTTAGGTTTTTTGGGTCTGTGGGCAATGACTTGACGGTCACAATCTCCCCCATCAAAATTGTGTTTTGCCCAGTCCAAACTGATTTCAGTACAGTTGCTGAGTTGTCTGTCCTTCTTCTGCATTCTTTGTGCCCATTTTTAGCGACACATTCTTCTCCACCAGCTTTGTTAACATCGCTCTAGGTTGGAGATAACACCCAGACAAAAATATCACCTTAATCTTATCTCAAGTTCCTGTCATGGAGGCTTAACTTACAGTCCAGGTTCCAGGTATGCACAGAGGCATATTTGGGGGAGTGGCTGTTGGTGGCCACAGATGCCCTCTGTCCTAGAACCTGCAGTGATCTTTGTTTGACCGGTGGTATATGTACAAGCAGTCACTTCTTCACACAGTTTGCCACAGTGGAGATTTTTGTCTGGATGCATTATTCAGGATGTGCTACTGAGGTGTCACCTCCACCAGGCCTGGAGTTAACACCATCCTGTCACTCTGTTCTATGCTTATCTCATGGCAAAGTCCTCCTGTGGCCTTAACAATGTTTGAGATGTGTAACCGTGCTCTTAAAGTCCTTATGAAAAATTTTAATCCTGGATAGCTTTCAAAAAATTTTGGTTTTGTAGTTTCACTGTTCTTTTAAGCAACTCCATTTACTATGATTTGTATATAATCCAAGCCTAAAGTCTTATTTAGGATCCAATTCCTTAAGAATTCTTTAAGACGCCAGAATGTACATGAAAAAATATATTACCCTGTACAGGCACATTGCAAAAATCTCCATAACAATTCGTAAGGTATCCCATTGGCACTTCTGTCCATTTTGAAATACTTCCAAGCACAATAGTACTCTGAAGAGCCTTTTACAGGGTGCCAAAATACGTTATTTCCAATTATAAAGTTCAAAGGCATTTGTCACTGTAAAAGTAACAGAATGTGATTTACTGCTTTAAAGTGTTAGTTTTTATATGTTCATTAGAACAACCATTTCATGGTTTTCTGTTGAGTATTCATAAAATCTTGCCTGCCAGATAATTATATTGCATTAATATGGTATGAATAAATGAAAGCAGTAATTATGGTTTTATTCTTTGTTTTGCAATTTACAGTTTGCTTTGCTTCAATGGTACAAAACTATTGCATCTGAAACAATATCACACGGTAATTTGTTTTAGGACTTTTCAGAGCATACACAGAGAGAGAACTCCACCCAGAGTAATTGGATGGGTAGCATAAAGCATACATACACTTTCTTTATATCAGGCTTTGATCATAGGAAACTGCATAAACTGGCAGGAAAAAAAGTATCAATTTTTGTGAAGTCTAAGTCTTTAAAATAAGAAAGTATATTCTATACGTATTTGCCACCTTTCTATCACCATGCACACACTATACCATGCCATCAATTCTGAAGTCCCCAAAGAAATCCATAAGGATTACGGCAAAAGAAATAGTTCAAAATAACTGACAGTCAGGAGAACTTGATTCTATATCATGCCATTTACGACAGATGTTATAAGGCAAACTAATATGTATTCTTTTTCCAGAAATCAACCTTCCATTGTCTCATCACTGTAATCCACGGTGGCCTCCAAGAAGAGTCAGGCAGATTGTAGATCAGAGTAGTGCAAATTCTCTTCCTTATGTCTAGAACTTGGGATAGACTTCTCACTGCGTGGCTTTTAGAAAGTAGTGACTGATCCAGATATCTATAAAGAGGGGATATAAGAGATCAGAGATCAAAGAATGTCAGACAGAAGTCCCTTCTACAATTGTGAGGAATCCTACCTCCTACGGGCCTGCATATTAACCTCACGCAGTACTGACTAGCAAGGTTTTGAGATCACTTCACTACCATTAAGTAGGTATTCCCAGAGACCCTCAAATGCAATAATCCTGTTTCAGTACCAGACGAAGCGTTCCCCTCGCACACAGCAAGACCATTGCTCTTCAGAGAAACTCCTCACGGTGACTCTTTACGGTCTTCTCATCAGGTGTGCAAGGAAAGTGCAGAAATAACTGGACAAAAGACTTGGGCATGGGTGCAAGGTAGAGCTAGCCCATCAAGAACATATTCAATCATCCTAACCATGTTGTGCTTTCACCAGAATTTTCCTTGAGCTAGACAGACCCCCCAGGAGCTGGACCAAGGAACTCTGTGACAAATGCAGGGTATGAGAGTGAAAAGCAAGCAAATGGATGTAATGAAAAACATTACCTTCTCAGAATTTTTAGTGTATTTCACACCAGCAATATTAATAGTTGCATTTAGGCCCCTAGACCAATATATTGCAGGTTTCTGTATGAAGTTTACAGTAAATTGTGGTTACCTGGCTTAGAGGTGAAGGCAGCTTTTAGGAAGAAAGCCCTGTTAAATCGACATCACAATCTTGCACCATAAAGTCGTTTCAGCCAGACATCTTCATGAACTGCCATGCAAGGGACAGATTGGAGAATAAAAATCTTATTATTGACCCCAGATTATTAAGATCTTTATATCAACCCAAGAGAAGATGTCTTTCTACGTGACATATACAAAGAATGTAGCTATAAAAACCAAGATTTGTATTTGGCTATTACAAACCTTAACTAGGAGACAAGAATATTTCCAAAGAGGTTGCATTAAAAAGGAGCAATAAGCATTACAGCTCACAGAAGAGCTCACTAGAGGTTACAGAATCAATGGATAAAAAACAAAATAAAAACTCCAGGCAAACAAAACCACATACACCAAAAAAACCCTCCAAACCAACCAAAAAATAAACAACCCAAAACTAAATACTTGTTTATTTTTTCATAATCTTGATGGCTTAGCTGAAAAACATAAGTGTTAAGACCCACGGCTTTTTCACATTTTGTATGTGTGCATAATATCAGAGAGGACTCATTACAAGAGCACAGACATGGGGCAAGAAAAGTCACAAAAGTTAAAGCTTTTCAACAGACATTTCTCAAGTTATGATGTCAGTAAAGTATATAAAATGATTTTAAGGAAGGTAAATAGGTCAGAGAAGAATAGCAGATGTAAGTGCAGCAGTATCTCTTAGAGTCCTTTCCAGAATTATTGTAATCACAAAGAATGTTTCTCTGAAAAAATGAAATCATTCTGAACACTTGACTCTAAGCTTTGTATTAACAGGCTTTTTGTTTTTTCTTCTTATAGAAGGAGGATACTCCTTCAGTCATGACCAGGCCATGGAAATAAACACATGAAGTTGAAGAATTTTTTTAAAACTTTTATTTTTTACTAATATATTTCAAAATAGTTGAGCAAGTAATGCTACATATCTTAAATGTCTTAATATAAGATTTTTTCAAGAAAAATCATGACAATTCAAATTGTTTGAAACAGGTGGATCTGTAGCCGCCAATTTAGTCACCAAACCCAATATTAATGTTTTTACCTTGGTGACATTTTTTTAGAAAAAGGCACAGAAAACCTTTCCAAACAAAGGTCTATAAATAGAAGGACTTTCCTTTTGCTCCAGGTCTCTCAATTAAAAAAATTAAAATTGCCTTTTGACACACCATAAAATCTGGTAGTTGCAAGCCATACATATTTGCACCGTGTATGTCATACAGACCTCTTTGGACCTCACCATGCACAACGTCACAGCCACGTGCAGAGCGCACTGAACCACCGAGTCTGTCAAGGATTGGATGTATACAGGAAGGTTTGTTTACTAGTGGTGATGCACCGAAGGAGTTTAATTTCATCCACAAAGGCACTGTTTAGTTATATTCTTAAGAGGGACAGTTTTTCATGTATCTTTACTAGCATTACTCTCAGCCATTCATTTTTCTAATCTCCAAATTATGTTTCTCAGAGTGCCTACTCATGTTCGAAAAGAAAGAAAAAAGAAAAAGAAAAAAACAGAAAGAAAAGAAAAATGAAAAAAAACCAAAGCCAAATGTATTTGAACTAATCTCCTAGGCTAATTTGCCAGACTCACTGTACCAGCATCAGTCAGAAGACGACCAGAATGGCTTAGTCCTATCTAACGCCATGGATAGACAAGGGTGTTCCCAGACAGACACTAAGGTGACCAG
>VWPU01007334.1:302500-320000 GCA_013398955.1 Callaeas wilsoni
AGTGCAACATAGATCTTCCTCATTTTCCTAATGCTGTGAACACCATACAGTGCTTTTACAGCACTGAAGACATCAAAGAATGGGCACTGTTCTTGAATTGCACACCTTCTTTTTCCGTGGTAAAGAGCTGAGAGAGACAAGTTAAGTCATTCCTCTCTTCACAGAGACTTCATCAGACTCAACAACCACTTGAGGTTGTTCACAGGCCAGCCCTAATTTTCAAACAGCCTTTGCACCAACTGATGAACATAATCTCTGCTAGTATTCCTTCGATCTCACCTGTGGCTTTCAAGGCCTTGTGAACCTGTAAATCTGCTGCCACTAGAAAACCATGCACTGAGGAGCATCAGACAATAAACTGGTCCTTTGTTTAAATCTATTCTTCTTGCATAAATGTCATAGTATACGTGGCATTAGTTTAGAACATGGGTAAAATAAATTTCCCACATGTAAAATTCTATAATGATTGTATTTACAAGTTGACAGAACATGGGGTTAACAGCTATGTACTGCTATTTCACTCTTGCCAGCAGGAGGGTTGATGGCTTTCAAGTAATAAATCATAAAAAATTTCCTATTTCTAAACATTTTCAGATAAGGAAGTTCAAAATCAAATCAATTTAGGTTTCTGTACTCAGGTTCCAATCTTTCTAAGCAGGGACAAAACACGCTGTCCTTGTCAAATCATTTCAACGTGAACCAACTGAAAATTTATTATCTCAAAAAGATCATCTATGCCTTTTCCCAGCATTCCTTAAAGACTACACTGAGATGATGTCCACACCAGCTGCAGTTTTATTCAGAGAAGGAGGGGGCTGGGAGGGAGAAACAGATGCATACATGGTTACTCTTTTTAGGTTGATCTATCACAAATGTTAGTTAGTCTTACATTTAAATAGCAAAATTATACCTGAAAATGCTAAATTAAGTTAGATTTGTGTACTTTATGTGCTTTGTCTTAGCATCCTTATTACTTCTTTTTTTCCACAATTCTTTATAAAAGTATGGTTCCCTCAACATAAATATTGACTATTCTGCTGCTGTGTGACTCCCTCCTGCTGGGAGAGCAGATTGTTCAGCACTTGGGGCAAGGGGGTGGAGGGGGACAAGCAGTGAGGGACACAAGGGACTTCTTGTCAGAGAAGGAGGTGACTGTGGCTGAGATGAAGAGGAGGCTCCAGGCAGCGTTAAACAGCCTGGCCACCTGAGCAACCACTGCTGTGGTGCTCTTTCCTTTCCCCTGTGGCTGGCTAAGTGTTGTCTTTCCCTGGAGTCTCCTACAAAGAGTGGTATGCAGAAAGGGAAGCAAAGTAGGGAACTGAAAGACATGGCATATGTGGGAAGTACCTTAGTACATTTTAACCTCTGAAATCTGCTGTTCATGGTTTTATCGTGGTCATGTAATGGCAAAAAATAAAACTCTACACAAATTGAAAGATTACATTTCTAAAAATTGCACAAATGACATTATGATAAAAGTCCTGTTACCTCATCAGTGGGGGAAAAAGAAGGGAGTGTGCACGGGAATGTCAGCTCTGCCTCCTAGCTGAACTGCACTAATTGACATTAGTGTCAAGGACACTCCAAACCAGGAGGATTGGGCCCATCCTGCAGCTGTGCTCAATTAACATTTTAATGCAAAGCTGAGGAGATGCAGATAGGTAACAGGTGTGGCTCACCCTAATTAAATAGCTCTTCTCAACTTTATTATTTATTTCCTGTTATACAAAATGCCATAGTACATATTTTTCCAAAGCTATCATTTGGGGGAGAGGCCCAGATGAGAAATTGCCAACAAACATATCAAGTCTTACAGGAAAGCAAAAGCCCAGCAAAAGTGTTCCTAATGACATTCCATTTAATCAAGTTGTTTACAAAGAAAAGCCCAGGAAATTGACAGCTCTATAGTTCCAGAATATTACACATCTCTTCCCCATAACGTGGCACAGTACACAAAGATAAATGAGTTCCACTAAGCAAAACTACCACTATCATTAGAATAGCCATAAACTAATGCTAAAAGGGATACACTGCTGGCTTTCGTTCACTGGAAAAAACCATAATGTTGGCAAAATCGAGTTTGTTTCTTCTTTTTTTTTTTTTTTTAATTAGTTAATGAATGTGAAATTTTGACTGATGGCAAGACGCACACATTATTTTCAGCTGGGATGATCCAAGATACCAGATGGCATTCATCCCAGCATTCATGGAACAGGATTTTCACGATATTCAAATGTAAAACATGACAATTCTTCTGAATTAATTAATAACTTCTTCAAGTAGTTTTTATTATTCAAAATTTTTAGGGGGTTTTAATATTTCTGATAAGATAAATGAGTTTGATTTTTTAACTTTCCAAAGAATCAATACAACAAAGAATGGATGTAAAAATAACTTTTTTTTTTTGCTTTGTTTAAAGATATTCTATTCCTACTCTTGCTAGTCTTTATATGGCAACTATGAGATAAACTATGGAGCCATGACACAATAGGTGAATCAGAGTTTGGAAAACAATGCAAAAATATAGTTCCATATTAATAATGAGAATTCCTTTAGCAAGAACCCCAGGATGTTAGGATCCCTCAAGGACTGGGCAGATTTCCCAGCAAGTTAGCACTGGACAACATTAATTATTTTGTAAATCTAAAAAATCTGCAAGAAATCAAGAGAGAAATATTGTGCAGATGTAATCTTGCAGAGATTTCTTTTCTATGCACAATTTCTGTCCTACAGGCAGCCACATCGAGCTAAACACACTTCAGATGAAACAGTATTCACCCCTAACATGGACACAATTATTTTTATTCTATAAGTTTGAAGTTCAGTTTTGGTACCTTTTGAGAAATCCTCCCTGTTACGCATCTGTCATGCATTGTTAAAATTATAATTTTATTATATCAATTTATCTTCCCTTTAGTTCCAGTTAGTTTCAACAACTCAGTTTTTAACTTCATAAGAGGAAGAGCTTCGTAGACAAAAAGAAGCTGAAAAATTGCTTTATTAAATATGCATTACACGTAATTATTTATTTCCTGCTTAACTGATCTGGCAAGGAACTCTCTTCCTCGAAGTCAGATCTTTTTACAGAAAGGTACTTGCTTTGAAAAACTTCAATTTGAGAGGTTTCTTGTGTTAAAGATAGAATTATCACCTTGGTCAAAAGGAAACACAAATTATTGACTCATTATTGGTCAAAAAGAGACAACTATTCCTTATATTCTGCTAATTCAAGCAAGGAAGAAATTCAGATTTTATTGACTCACATCCTACTTGAATATGTTAATGTAGCCTTTTGAACTCCACATCCACATTTTGATGTTTTTGGCAAAACAATTCTTCTTACCTCTACCTGGTTTACCATATAAAGTGAATGGGAAATGTGCTTCCCAAAATAGAAAAAGTTCATATTCAATTTTCCACAATTTTGTATCTCTTGCTACTTGGAGGAGGAGAGCAGAGGGACTTCAGTGGTTGGTTGACTCTGAGATGACAAGTAAATCCCTCTGAGCTGGTAACACAACACAAAAATTGTCCTAGGTTTGGTATATGAAGGTTCATCAAGCTCATGTCACTCAGAATCTTACTCTAGTTACTTCACTAATTTTTCCCTCCTTTCCTTTCAGAAAAAAAAAAAAAACAAAAAACATTGTTTCAGTTACATTAAATTTCAAAGTGTTACTAGTATGTTGTAAGATACTTAAGAGGGATTCTTAAAAAGAGCTGAATTTCTCCTTCAGAAAAATTTAACTTTTTTTTTTTTGACTTTAAGTGGATTTAATATTTTAAAAGAAAGCAAACTGAATATCCATCTTATCACCTGTTATGCTAAATTGTTATTACCATGAAAGGAATAATTCAGATGTACAGAGAAACTATCAAACTACAGACAAATACCATTAATTCTCATTATCCTTAAGCTTTGGCAAATATTTTTTTCATGACTGTCGAATAGACAACACAAAAAACTCCATGAAAATTCAGCTGGTATTGACTTCTACACCTTGGCAAAGAATAATATTAGTGGATCTATCTCCTGAAAATTTGTTTACCAAACATCTCTTTTTGATGTGCACTTTAAAAAAGTATTAATGAAACACTAACACCGAAACTAAAACCAAACCAAAAGACATGGAAAATTAGTAAAAATCCCCAAACTCAACGCAGCAAGGTTTACATTAAAATGTTATATAAAAAGATGACAGAGAATGTTAATTGAATTAATATGGTACATTTGTATTACATACAGAAAACCTGATACCTCAGAAGAGTAAAAAGCTGTATTTATCATTCTTTTTAGCAACATTTTGAGCTTCTCTTGGAATCATTAGATGAATTTACCTACTGAACCTCTTTTGTAAGTTTGTGTGCATTTACAGAAAAAAATATCGTTTCAAAGTCAAGAACAAGAAGTAAGTCACATCATACTGTGCTTTTAACAGTGACTTCTGTGTATAAATAACTTCCTCTTAACACAGGAGCTGACCCCAAAACAGATCACCTTTTCACCACTGGAGACAGAAGCAACTGCATAAAAGGCAAGCACATGTATCCTGCTATGATAGTTTCAGAACATGTTTCACCTGAGTACGTTAATTACCTATCAATACCAACAGGCTGCTAAAGCATAGAATTATTAGGATATTATACGTACATAAAATATAAAACAAGTTCAAAAAATATAGGTACCAGGAGAGCTGTATTTCTCAAACATACTGTGGTGCTTTCAGAACCAGAGCACAATCTCCTGTTTTCCCAAAGAGCATCAAAGTAGCCTGGGCCCCTCTGGTCCAAGCTAGAATCCCATTTCATTTGACTTGCTCTGAAGTCTGCTCCGGTGTAATCTGTATTCATCATACTTCCTTGAACTCAAAGAAATGGTTCTTACACTAAGAACTGTAATTCAACTCTTTGCAGACTTCACTTTGCCTTTTAACAAACAACTGCCCATGGTCTTTCACATAACTGTATTCATTCCCTTTGGGATTTCAGCACAGCACGACTTGGCACTTTGACCAATGCACATGTTGGAGAATGAAACCACAGAAAACATTGGCATTCCTTCAGCCACTTCAGACCTTGTTCAGACACCTTTCTCCAATGCTGATAAGGCAATAAGTTGTCAGGGTACATACAGAGACTTTTAGGTACTGTGCTGGCTGTGGAGCCAAACATGCAGCATTCTCACTCCATCCACACTGTATCGATGAATAAATAAGATCTTGAGCCAATGTTCCATTGGCAGCTCGATTCACAGTCTCTTCAAGACAGAAATTAGAGTACTATTAACTTAAAGACAACGATACACATTTGCAACAATTAAGCCCTGTATCTTTATAATGGGGTCAATCACCTTTTAGATTGTAGCCATAAACATATGACAACTATTATGTCTATCTGGTGAACTTTAGAAAATATTTGTCACTACTGTTACCACGGCACCTTTGCTAGCATTGAAGTGGCACCTCTTGCACCTCTCTAAGGTGACGCACGATATCTCGAACATTATTTCTTGGCTTGCTGTATCCTGCCATTATCTTCACGAAGTGCATGTCCATCATAGCCTCTCAGATTTTATCGATTTCAGCCCTGATCTTGAATGAAGGCAGAACATTCGTCTGTCATGAGGAGTCTTGCTAATCAAAATAGTATTCAAAAGGGATGCAAGAGTGTCTGATACATAATTTTCAGAGTAGTGTGTTGACAACTCCACCTCCCTGAAGATCAAAACATCATAGTATTTTATTAAGCAAATTACACCTAAATAAATAGTCTGGTTTGAATATCAAGTGCTTGTTACATCCACCATCATTCTAGGTCATCTCTAATGGAGAAGTGGTTCATAAATCAATTGGTGTTTGGCATAGGGAACCCTGCCATGTTGCTTTTGTGACATTCACAATAAAGATCCTAGGTAAATTGGAAAAATCCTTGAAAGAACGGTGTATGGGCTAGGAGGGAAAAAAAAAAAAGAGAATAAATTTCCATTTAATGTTTCTCCCCAAAAAGTCCTCTATACACAAATGCCTCTTACTGACAAGAAGCGAAATATTTCAGAGAAATTCTATCAGAGTATGTGCAGGAAAAATAAAATACGCTGTTGTAAAGCATAAATGTTCAAAGTCCTATACAAAAATAGTATAAATAATAGTCCTTGCAAAGGAAAATTTCTCTGCACAATAAAAGCATTTTGTCCTAAAGTACATTTGTTTATATTACAAAGTGTCTCCCCTCCAAGACTTCTGTACACTGCTGCCCCTTCAGCACAGTCACAGTCTAGTAGAAGATTAATATTTCAGAACTTGTCATGGGCAGTTTCACTTGACTCTGTCACTGCCTATGTCTGACAAGCTATTTATCATGCTGCTAAGTATCAGCATTAAATTATCCCTGCTGTTATGACAGCAACATTATTCATCAGGATTACACCCCCAGTACAAGGCTGCTTACAGCTGTTTCCTTCTTCTGAGCTTTATCGATCTCTGCTCTTTCTATTATAAAAGAAAGGGTCTATGCACATGACCATTCACATCTTGCATGTCTGATGAATTTTATTTCTGTGCCAACATCAAACAAAAAGGCTTCCCAGAAATGGGCTTCCACAGTTATAAAATGTCACTGGCAGAAGAGAATCGTATTCCCTTCAACTGGAGGCACATTCTCTTTGAGGGGACAGAGAAAGACTGTAAACATTATTGATCATAATGCATAGGCACCCAAGGTTGAAGCATGCTGCTTGACAAATCAATCTGCATTTGTTTTAACCAAGTCACCCTCCCTTAACTACTGCAATGAAATGACAATGAAATCAAGAATTATTTATTGAGATGTGTAGTGCTATTCATGGGCAACTCAGCTGTGCCTTGTCTCCAGTCCAAACTCCAAGCCTTGCAATTACCTTCTGCTGGGCTGTCAGTCTGGAGCAGAATGAGACAGTGAGTAACGATATGGGCATGCTGAATTCTTCAAAAATTCTTCTGCAACCTAAATTGGATCACTTTTCTGACATTCTACACACCACGCCTCAAGAAAAGAACAAAAATCATTGAGAGATTTGGTTCAAGCTATGTTGTTATGGCATGAAGATGTGTCAGCTGATTTTTAGGTTGGATCTTAAGAAAAGGTTTTTTACCCAGAGGGCATTGGAACAGGCTCGTCAGAGCATCAAGCATCAAGCCTGCCAGGGCTCAAGAAGCCTTTGGACAATGTACTCAGGCACATGATGTGACTTCTGGGGAGGTGCTATGCAGCTCCTGGAGTTGGACTTCAATATTGCTTGTGGGTCCCTCCCAACCTAGAATATTCTATAATTCTATAGCACTATGTTGGCTTTTATTCCTAGGACTTCTAAGTTTTTAGAATAGTTGCTCTGAGATTATTTGTTTGGTAATTCTACCTCCCGTTTTACCTTTGGTTGCTGCTGTTGGATTACAAAAACAAATACCAGCATGGTTACAAATATGCTTTAAAAAGAGAGATTTTGGTAAATTTAACAAAACATCCTGCTATCTCCACGCCAGTTTTACCTGGTAATTTAGACTTTGATTTTCTATATGACCATTAGCTAAACCTCTCACTGAGTGCTGTTTCAAACCATTAATGCATAAAAGGGACTACTGAAAATCAAGTTTTTAAAATTCATTCTATAGTATTTTAGGAAATAAGAACAATGTCATCACAGGGAATGGTATTCTTTTGTTTCATATTCCTGTTTCATCACATCTCACAAATGCTGTTTGCTTTCAAATCAAATATAATGTTTAATGTTGTCCTTAGATATCAAGATATGTCATTGAGGAAGACTTTCATCTTTTATTAAGGAGGTATTTTTCATTTGCTTATCTGCAAGGAATACAGCTAAAAGGTAATTTCAAAGATGCAAAACTGGTGGACAACAAGCCTTTCCACACTTTCAACTTCTTTCAGAGAATCACAGTTCCAGGGGAATAGGCACCATTTTCCAGGGGCTGGGGCATACTTACCCAATTTTCTGCTTTGCAAGAAGACTGCTAGCCCAGCAGTGATGTGGCAGCATGGACCTTCCCACAGGAAACCAGAGCCATGCATGTCCCCATGTTCACAGTGCTGCAGTCCAGCATTTCCAAGGTCATGGAATCACCTATCACTTTGTCCCTTCTTGTTCTCCATCTGCGCTAAGGGAAGCACGGCTCAGCCCATTGTCACCCCTTTCTTTCACTAGCTTGCTTCCCCAGGGCTTGCACAGATTCATATGTGAAATATCTATAATTTGTGCTCTACCACTTCAGAGTAAAAGATTATAGCAAAATAGGAAGATGTACAGTGTAAGATTTTTCAATTTGCTTTTCTCTTTTCATGATTTTTATGTTCAAATTCATCAAGGTAATGGATCTTGGTCTAAGCACTCTATTTCAAGGTGTGTTAATAGTTCATCTACATAAAAAAATATTTGGGAAGTCACTTTGGCTCTTTCCTCATTTGAGGTACTTTTTTGATATTTGGCAGTAAACTAAAATTCCAATAACAGTATTTTGTTTAACATGAATAATTCTGTCAGAGCATTCTGACTAAAACAGTTTTCATATTCTTAATGTTCTTATCTCTAGAAGTTAACGTCGAAAAGGCTAAAATGGAAGTATATACTGCAGGTCACCAGTTTCTTTGATATAACACAAAGCTAGGGATTTCCTTAAAACAAAACTGCAGGGATTTCAAATAGAATAACCTGAAAGTCTCATCTACTCATGGCATGTGTTTATACTTTTCACAAAATTATTCAAAATTTTATGGGCATTATCACAGTGTCAAGGGAGCAGATGACAAAGATTTTGATCTCAAGGGAATGCTTGCAGTTAAAGAAAAGGATGCCATTGGAAATTAAGTTTCAAGGTCCCAATTCTACTAAGAATGCTCACCCAAATAGTACATCTCATATTCTTCAGCAACTACAGGACCATAACCTATGTTATTAAAAATGAGTGGTGTTCTTATAAACAGTTAGCTGCCAATATTTAGATGACTGTACAGAGGTGTAAAGAAAATTGCAGAGATGTGGATAGGACCAACAATAGCAAGTGTTACTGCTGGACATGCTGGCACTTTGCCAGGTGGGAGTAGAGCTTTAAAAAGGAAATCCCAATGAACATGGAAAGTTCATTTGCAATTAGTAAAAAATCAAAAATTTTAAGATAAAAGCCATATGCATTTGAAAATCACAGAAAAATTGTACTTTGAATTTAATTCTGAGATTGACCCATGTTTATAGATTCGTTTATTTAATAAAACAAGGCCACAGCTGAATTTTTTTTCCCAACAGCCTGTCCCTTACAATGGATCTGTTTACTTTAGATTTGCTGGTGATTACATTCAGCTGTACTATCTGTTTGAGAGCTTTTAACTTTGAATGCTGTGGTAAGTGTCAATCTTTATATTACTGAAGGACAATTAGGCAAACCATGTAATTGTATTGTCACTTATTAATTTCAAGCTCCAATGTCATAAATTATATGCCTTAATTAATACTACATGTCAATCACAATCTGCAACTTTGAAAGGATAAAGAGGTTAACAAGAATACATAATTAAAAGAAAACAGCGAATAATGGCACGGCTGAACAGTTTATAAAATTAGACAAGAAAACTGGTGCTGTGTCAGCATGTAGGAGCCAAGAAAAAAAATAGGGTGCTTGACAAAATGCACCAAAGAATTAAGAAGTCAGAAAATGAAGGAAAGTTTTAACTCTTCAGGTTTTGTTCCATTAGCAAAGCAAGTGTCTATCAGAAAGTAATTTAAAGGCATCTGTAAAATATATAAATTTACTTATTCCTCCCATACATTGCTATACAGATGAAGAAATAACATGTGTGTTTGCACAAATTTGTAGGTATAAATGTCTCAGTTCAGCAGAACCTACACATTCTGCAGTAGATTTGCCATCACAAAGAGGCAGCAATGCTGCCTCAACACACAGACGCACCACAGCTGGCAAAACATGCCAGAAAAACTCCCTTTTTTGCTATTAGAAATGGGGCCAAAGCTGAAGGCCAGTGGTCCTAGAGGGCTCACAAGTGTAAGTACTGTCCTGGCAGGTCATTCGCCACTGGGAAGGAATTGCAGAAGCCCTGCTGTCCCGCTTACTGAAAGTAAGGACCAAAAGGAATACAAGTGAGTAGTAAAGTTGATTCAAAATGAAAACATCTCAAATGTGCTTGTGATGTCAGGCAGATGGTAGGAGTAAGGAAATAGTTCCTGTGATGGAGAATAAGGACATAGAGGAATCTGTAGTAGCAAGAAGCAATGAATATAGAGCGTCTATCACTTTCAAGCACTGCAAAGTATCCTCTCAGTCTGTCTACCTACTGTGGGACATTTCCTAAAGAGGAAAAAAACCATCTAGTTAGGCATTTGGTTTTTAAGCTAATAACATGTTAAAATTTTGTCTGTACTAACTGTAAGGATTTCCAGATCCTGCAATAAGTAGAAATTAGATAGACTGAGAGCTTATTCAAACAAAATATCTTCACCACTTATATCCCTCTATTAAAGAGCAAATAGGACAGAAAAGTGGATGTAGGTTCAGAGGCTAATATTTAAGTTCTCCTAGAGGAACTTTAGACAGACGCTTGTCTCCACAGATAAGTTAACATTTTACTCTTCAGCTGGGTACATCCCAAGAAACAGGAAGACAGGAGCCCATCCATACGATTTCCCTTCCAAAAGGCTCACTGGAAGATTTCTAAATCCTGGAAGCCTTCCCCTACCCCTTCCCACTCAATGCAGCACACAAAAGAAAGCAAAGGATACGGCATACCTAGCAGAGCTTTCCCTGGGACATTACATGCACATGAAGGATATTTTCGTCTATTTTCCCACCAAACTGAAGCATGCACTTATCATCCCTCCTGAAGAAGAGCAGTTTATCTCTCTCTGAGCCATCTGAGGGACGGACAGCATGGCATGGCATGACAGGATAGGGTAGATGCTCTTACCCAGTCAAGGAGAAGAGCTAGTGGAGGCATATTTTGGCATGTCACAGCAAGATTCAATCTCTTCTCTACTTCTAGAATCTCTTCTCTACTTTTAGGGCCTGAAAACCCAGATGAGGTTGGTTTAAGACCCCAGGGCTGCAGCAAAGCTGAAAGAAAGCAGCTCTACAGAAAGGGGACAGCTAATAGAGGGCATGCTTACGCTCCCAAGCTGGACCTCTGTGCTCAGTGAGGGTGCAGTCTCCCCTGGCCTTTCTTCTTCTTTTTTGTTTGAGATCCCCATGGGGAGGCAGGCACAGGAGCCCAGGGGGACAGTGCTACCTGCTCACTGTCCACAGCCATACAAAACAAAAGCAAGCACCCAATGCCATCACTACTCTCATCCTTCAGTTTTGTGTTCCTCAGTTTACTCTCATTTCAAAACAAAGGCAGCATGAGAGAAGTTTTCAAGCTCTACTGACTGGTTCAGGTAGCAAGAATGATTTTATTCTGACCTGAAATCATAAAAAAGGTACTTACAAAGCCACTAAACACACATTGCAGTTTTAATTTCATTCAGGCAGCTGAGCTGGGACGGCCCTGAAGGTGCACACTGAAGTGTGAAGACCCTGGACTTCAGGCAGTGACAGGAATGGAAGAAAGTTGTCAGTACCTCATAATTCTTGACATTAGTTTTCCTTTTCCTAGGCAGCACTACTATGTAAATAATACCTTCTACTTCTAATACATGTAGCTGTGTTTCAAGGCAGACATTTGTTTCTGTGTACAGCTACATGTTCTTATCATTTTATCCTTTCTCTTTCCTTTTCTCTAGTTAAATATTTGCTTTCCAGTATAAAAAAACCATATTGGATCTGAGATTTTAGACTTTTTTCCATACATACACCACATGTTTAAATTTTTACAACTACTTATAATATATTTGTGATTATAATTACTCTCATTTCACAGTCTATCAGCAAAATAGGATAAACTTTACCTTCTAGAAGCAATATTTCTATTTGGCTTTAGTGGCCTGAATTTTCTAATACTATAAAATATTTTAAAGAAACTTCATGTTATATTTAAGAACACTGTTGCCACAAAATGTATACCTGATGTAATATTTTAATTTCTTATTATTTATTAATCCATATTTCTATGCAATACATTCTTTCTTGAACAATACTCACGCTGATGCCATAAAGTATTGTAATCACTGGCAGAGTGATCTTCGATCAAGATACTTTTCATCCTTTCGCAGCTACTTTACCTCAAAAGATTGAGGCGTTAACATAACAATAACTAAATTGCATCTCAAGAAACAAATTCTTTTGTAAAATCAATCCTGGAGGGTACTGGAAACGTCTTCTGAAGCACTGAGTACTTCCAACTTCTATCAACTTCAATGAGAAATGCAGGTGCTCCGCAGCTTGCAGAATTGATCTCTCCCATGTTATCAGTTCCCAGCTGTTATCTAATACGTAATCGTATTGTATGAAAAAGAGCTATTTTCAATGTTCATTGTGGTGAGAACCATTAAAGAGATTTACTTGTCAGACTTCACACATCATTAAATCACTTCTCTATGAAAGAAAAAAAGTAGAAGATACATTAAATTACCTCGCCAAAAATTGTTGTATCTGCTTTCTGCATTAACTATCAAAGTAATGTTCACATTCTTTTCAAGTATCATTATAGCATGATTTTGCATTAGGAAACAATGAAAACTGCAACACTGCTTCTCGAATAACTACATCCCCATCCTCAAAGCTGCCGAACTACAGTCCTGCTGAAGAAATTGAAAGAAGGTTTCGGCAGCCAGGGGATTACATACCTAATCTGCTGCGCCCGGTTAGAAACAGCTGTCTGCATCTCCAGTTCTTTTGTTCCTAATCAGATGAACCACTTTCTCACATTGGATGCATGTGCAACTGAGTAGGCCTGTAGCTTTCCCTTTTTGTTCACAAGAAGGGAGATGTGTACGAGAAATGCACAGCACAAGAGCCAGGTAACGTTGGAGGCTGAGTCAGTGCCATCCTGCCACTCAGGCAGTTTGACACATCAGGGCAGAAATCCCTCTCCTGATGCTGCTTGGGGTATGCTCCTCTACCTGGCCCTGGTCTGCATCCAGACCAGGGGTGTTTGCAGCATACCTGCCACAGCAGGCACAAGCAAAGGGCACTGGTAATGCTTCTCTTGAGAGTTCCATCCTAGAGCCTCCCAGCCTTAAAAATCCAGCCTGGAAACTCTGCAGGTCCTGATGGCAATTCATCGTTGGGCTCCCCACAAGACTTAAAGATGTAGCTCAGCACAATAACCACTACAGCTTGCTTCCTTGTGACTCAGATATCCTGGTCAAGCCTCCCTCTTCCCAGCAGCCCCACACTGGAACTCCAGGAACCAGGAAGAGAAGAGCATCCCTCTGTCTTCCAAATTCCCAGCCACAGCATCATCCCAGAAGCTGTTACAGTGATGGGATGCTCCATGCATCAGCTTCACCTGGCATTCTTCTAGATGGATTTGCTACATGATGGTGACAGCTGAAAAAAAATTTTTTCAATTATCAGGCCCTAATTCAGAGCTGAAGAGTGCAGCTGTGTGTGCCCCATGGTTCTTATAGGGCACACATTTACTTCCCAGGCACTGGGAAAACCACCTGACTTGCCATCATTTCACTGGACAAGAACACAATCCCAAAAGACCACAACAAGAAGACAGGTTAAAATAACTCCCCTAAAACAAGCAATTCTTACAATTTTTAAAATTTTTAATACAAACTCATCATTTTGAAGGTCCGGCTCAGTTATACCATGTGGAAGTTTCAGACTGTGCTCAGCATCACAGTATCCGAGTGCCTTCTGGCACAACATTAAGCAACCTAACATCTGTCATGGCTTTTTTTTTCTTCTCATGCTTTGTATCCTTTGTCTACCTCCTTCCTTCCAAGGCAGATATTTAAAATATGGAATGGTTCATTTGGGATATTTTTAAAGGTTAGTGTTATGCGGCTGTGTGTTTGAATATGTAATAAAAGCTATGTTATATAGCTTTTCTCTATGTCATAGAGAAAAATACAAATATATATCTTTACACACAAATTCCATACATACAAACTACTCTCACAAAATCATAGCGGGGGGAGGCCCTTAACAGATAGACTTGGAAGAAAATGGTGACTCTTTCCATTGTGGAAAAATCTTATTAGCTCTGCTTTACTGTGCTTTTGGGAAATGCAGAGAGTGAAGGGACTACTAGAACTAACCCATGTGCACCTGAGAGGATGCAGTATCCTTCCTAAGGGCTGTGCATCAGTATCACATCTGCTAAAGCACTCTCACACGAGCACCATCGTTTAATGCTACCTGCAAATGTCAGGGTGATACTGCTGCTGTAATTCTTACAGTTATTCTCTCTGGTTTCAGAACTCCCCACTCAGCCCTTACTCAATCCGCACTTTCCTTGAAGTTAGTAAGAATACAAAGACCAGTGGGGGGGTGTGGATAAAGGCTAGGAAATTTCAGAATCTGGTGAGCTAATTTGTTTGAAACCGCCATATTTTTATTTTATTGATATTTCCTTTTCAGTTGTCTACCGCTGTTTTGAAAAAGAGTAGCAGTCTACCTCCTTTACAAACCACAAACATCAGAAATAGGAGCCATTATCCACAGGCTACAATTCTGCATTCATTTTGCCAGGGACTGCACACACTTCCCTTAAGAGAATCTCTTCTTCATACTTGATCTGTTGTCTCCCTGTTGAAAATATCACTGACACCACTGAGGCTAACAAGGTCAAGTGCTTTGAGATGGAAGCCTTTTGTACTGATGAACAGCTGAAGGGTGCGACATATGTTTTAGGGCCTTAGCAGCTGGCTCAGTGAGAGCCTCTTGGGTCTCTTTTAATGATAAATCCAGGCCCTGCTACTTCATCTCAGCATGGAAATAGCAGCATGTTAACATTCATCCAAACTCTTGTGTCTGTCATTAATGCAGCCCTTCTACTGTAGTTACGTGGCACGGCACAGCTGACATATCACCTGTCCTCCCACCTCGCAGAGCAGTAGGGCAGGTTATGCATCAGTGCAGGATTTAAATGCCATTTGACTGAAAACTACTGATTACTCCACACGATTTATTTTTCATTTTCCTGAATGCCAGCTGATCACAGTCGTTTCTTCCACTTGTTATTTTCTGTATTCTAAATATATATAAACATATGTGTTTATATATATAAATACATGTGTTTATACATACATACATACACACACACACACACACACACACATATGTATGTACGTATGTATATAAAGCTTTATAACCAATGCTTACAGATCACGTCAATCACACGCACAATAGAAAAAACCCAAGCATAGTTGCAATTGTCTCTACAGGGACAAATCAGCTCAAGGCTGCACAACGTCCCAAAGGTCACAACCTCCCATTGAGCCACACTCAGAGGAATGAAAGAGAATAACAATTTCAGCAATAAATGCTTTCTTTAGTAAGAAGTTTTGAAGCCACTGGTCAGGAGGGAGGAAATTTTCTAACTTCTCCTCCTTTAGCAGTCTTCAGTCCTCAACTTTATCCTTTAACAAGTACTTTGGGATCCTTGAGAGTGAAAGGTGCTATATAAATGAGAGATGTATTAATAAAATCCCCAACTGCAGTTCAGCTGCAAATGGGAGCTCCTCCAGCTCAAGGCTGGAGTAATTCTGCTAGGCAACCACAGATGGTGTGACAGATGATCTCAGCAGCCCATCCTTCTATGTTTTTTTTTTTAGTTTAAATTAAAACAAAAAGAAAATTATAAAGCTATCTTGGC
Source organism: Callaeas wilsoni (assembly GCA_013398955.1). Taxonomy (NCBI): domain Eukaryota; kingdom Metazoa; phylum Chordata; class Aves; order Passeriformes; family Callaeidae; genus Callaeas; species Callaeas wilsoni. Next base: position 318,266 of record VWPU01007334.1, read on the forward strand.
ATGCTACAGATTTCAAGGGCCTTAAGTTCATCTTCAGAGCTAAGTTTGGTCCCTTTACTGCTATTTCTTGTCAGAAAGTTTTATACCTGAATCCAGCTGGGGAAAGAATGTGTATGCTAGACATTTGCTTCCACCTTGCCACAAATGGCAGGGGAGGGAGAGATGTGAATGCCTGGGATAAATGAATCTTTCTTGTTGAGAACAGAAGCAGACTCGTCATCCAAGAAAGAGTTCAAAACATCAGGATTTCTGGTTCTGTCCCAGCTAGTTGACTATCCAGTTATCCCTTAACAGACTTTCTTTGAGGTGCTGATTCTTTCTAAGCAGCATGAGCACTGGTGCCTGTGCTAGAGTTAAGCTATAAACCACCAGAAGACGAGGAAGTTGACATAATGCAGACAGGAAGAAAAAATGAAAAGAGTGCATGAACACAGTGTGGAGATAACCCGCTATTAGATCTGTCAAAGAAAAAGTTCTGGATGTTGGAAATTAGCTTGTGACCCCTGTAAAACCACTGTGATTTTGATACAGTGGAGTTATATCAAAGCACAATAGTAACAGTTGCTCAAATCCCAGTGTTTTTAATAGACTATTACTTATAGATGTTTAAATCTGCTCCAGAACATTTTTTTTTCTTCAGCATTGTGGCCTAAAATAGGAATCACATCAAAACACAGAAAATTGAGAAAGTTAATACTTTTGCACATTGTTGCTGATGGAACTTATTGTGATAGAAAGCCATTTTTTAAATAAAACTTTTTTTTTAATTACTAAACAACTTTTGATAAAAATGAGCATAAAAAAAAAGCTTTTTTAATTTATTGGGGCAGAAGTTTTACCTTCCAACTCAAACTCTTAATTTGACTGCATGTTATTTGGCTATAGATTTAAGAAAAATTTCCCCTCCCTTCCTGTGTCTGACAAAGGTTATATAGGTAGATTATTGACTCAAAATGTTGATTAGTGTATGACTTTTGTTGCTGGTCTCTGGGCAACACCCTTAATTCCCTTTAATCTTTTAAACTCTAGATCACTTATTGAGATAATGCCAAAAATAGGATTAAAAATCTAATTCCAAAATGCAAAAGTAAATTTGGTTGCTTTTAAAAGCCAAGCTTTCAAATATTATCCTTATGTTGGAAGTACTTATTTTCCCCTCTTTTAAACCAGAATATAAATACGGTCACGCCAATAAAGTCAGTGGTGTGACACCAGAACTTGGCCCATTTGTCCTCAATCGTTTGAAACGAAAATAGAAAAACTGTAGAATCTTCCTCATGAGGGGAAGCAGAGGGGTAGGTACAGATGTTTTCACTCTTTTGGCCAGAGACAGGACTTGAGGAAACAGCATGAAGCTGAGTCGCGGAGGTTTAGGTTGGATATTAGGAGAAGGTTGTTCACCCAGAGGGTGGCTGGGCACTGGCACAGGCTCCCCAGGGAAGTGGTCACAGCACCAAGCCTGGCAGAATTCAAGAAGCATTTGGACAAAGCTCTCAGGCACATGGTGTGCCTCTTGGGCCAGGAGCTGGACTCCATAATCCTGATGTGTCCTTTCCAACTCAGCAGATTCTATGATTCTAAGCAAAGCAAACCAAGGCATTAATTCACTGCTTCAACAGGCAGATTTTCAGCCATCCCCAGGACAGAAGGGCTCCATCATGAAGAACAGTGACTTGGGAAGACAAATGCCATCACCCCAAACATCCCCATTTCCTTCTTCTTCCCCCAGCTTTAT
>VWPU01007334.1:325000-327135 GCA_013398955.1 Callaeas wilsoni
TACCATTCAAATAAAATAGGAAGAGTCTACTGCTGCTAGCTAGATACCAAAGCTGTCCTGATACAAACTAGATAAAGGTTAGTAGCATATTAATGCAGAAAATTTTGGCCAGGGTTCTTGTAGCAGAAACAGAAAACCCTAAGAAAGATTACCTAAAAACTAGCAGTTATTTGCAGACTTATTTTCAAGCAGAGAATGCAAAATGACACCCTAAAAAAACGTATCTGCATGACTAAAGCTGGCCTGAGAGAAAGGAAGAATAGGTTTAATTCAGAGACAGCTCTAAATGCTGTATATTTATATTGAGGGTAGAACAATAGCCTTGTTTATTTGAGTCTCTCTAATGTATTTACCAACTATAAGGATTTCTGTGCACTGATTACAGGTCAAAAGGTTATCCTGGAGTATTATTTGGCAAGATTGCTCTTTATTATAATGAACATTGAAGATGCACATCAATAAAGTGGCTATTTTTTAACACTTTTTAGTGCTTCTGAGACAAATACAGTTTTGAAAGCCTAAAATGTGTCGTGGTTCTTTGAAAAATCTGCTATTAGCTACTAACATATTATTTTCTGTCAGCTCTTTGAATTCACATTATTTGCATTAATGCAATAAATTAATTAGCATTACCACTTTATTTGTTTTCACAGCTGCTTAGCTACAATGAATATTATTCTCTTAAATCATTCTGTCATAAAGTGTTAATTATAAATGTCTTTTATAATAATAATGGTTTCTATACTAGTAATAAAACCCTTGCAAAGAGTCATTGCAGTAAATGTAAGATTATTAGACTATTTCCAAACAATGCCAAAATGGTTAGCAAAATAGTTGTTTCATTAGAGTCTGTTGATGATTGATTTCTTGAGGATCCTTTAAGTATTTTAATGAATCTCCATCTGTAGCAAGAAAGCTTCGTTAAAAGTCAGGCATCTTTTTGTATTTCAAATATATATTGCCTGTTTAGAAAACGTGCATGTGCACCAATTCTTCTGATGTGGAGAACCACCTCTTTGAACCATCTAAGGCCAGTCCTGCAAATCTAATCCAGCCAGCTCTCTTACAGATGTTGGACAGGGTTTTACTTCATTAAGGCTCAAACAACTCATCTCCTGTTACCTCTTTTTTATAGTCAAGAAATTTCTCCTGGTTTGTCTTCCACTGTCTCACTGCAGGACGAAACTACTGGGTAAAGTTGACTCCTTCTACAAGGTCTTGAATGAAAGTGATTTTCAGATGATCAAGGCACACATACAACACTTGGTCATCTACACATGCCAATGGATATGGGTCTGTCTTCCTTCTACGAGTCTTCTAATAATGTCAGAAAAATACAGAACTAGTTAAAAACCGGTTTAAAAATGCAGTTTCTTGTCAAGCAAATGCAACAGCTTTCAGCAGCAAGCATCAGACCCAACTTCCAAATGCCTCAAAGTAAACACTAAAATTATGGAAGGTTCCGGATCACCACAGCTCATTATTCTGACAGTCATGAAAAGAGGATTGGGATTTCTCAACTGAACATTATTACTATGAGCAAAGTATGATGTCAGGCCTTTTCTACTTAAAAAATGTTTGTCATATTGTATTTATTCCTCAACCAATTCAAACAAGGAAGTAGAGTAGATTTTGTCACAGTAAAAAAAAATTCTGATTTCCTTCCTACAGTCACAGTTGAAAAAAAGTTCCTAGATATTTAAAGTAAATTACATCCAAGAATTAGCTAATATAATGATTTTTTTCATTTTTAATTAAAAACATACCAAGAACAAAGCAACAATGTACTGAAAAGACAAATAATTCAAATTCCAAACTTTGTCAGTCTTTGAAGAAAACAACTAGTTGCTAAAATTAAGCAATTGCAGCCTCAGCTGCAAGCTTCTTCTCATCCTTCAGTCTAGTTCTCCCATTGCTTATTAGGAAACCTACAACTCTGCCAGACACAACATTGTCAAAAAAGTATGGAGTCTATATCAGAAAATTCAGCAGAGAAATGGTTGAAGGCAAGAGAGGAAAAAAAAAATCAGAACTATATTGTGTAATGCTTGATCTTCTTTTAAAAATTTAATCATCAAAGAGCAAATGAAAATGTGCAAAAGTTTCACTGGAACCAAAATTGGAGGGGGGGGGGG
>VWPU01007334.1:327535-349662 GCA_013398955.1 Callaeas wilsoni
AAAGAAAGAAAGAAAGAAAGAAAGAAAGAAAGAAAGAAAGAAAGAAAAAGAAAGAGAAAGAAAGAGAGAAAGAAAGAAAGGAAAGGAAAGGAAAGAAGAGAGAAAGAGAAAGAGAGAAAGAAAGAAGAGAGAAAGAGGGAACATTTGTGTAAACCCAGGCTGTAAGGTTCAAAATTGAAAACCAAATAAGCAAGGATATTCTTGTAGCTAAATTCAGATATTGGATTAGGACTTTAGTTCAAAATCTCCTCCACAACAGATTACACGTGGGAAATTATGATCTGATTTTCTAAAAATACTGCTGTGCTTAAAGAAGTACCTGCGCACACTGGCTGTGTGACTGCTACTGGAATTTTTAAGATTATATACGTACATTGTTTAGGTACTTCTTCAAATTTTGCCAGTGCTTGTTTGTGCATGATCTTATGCTGAGTGCACCTGTGTTTGAGCTTGGATAAGGAAGGTGCTTTTGAACTGAATCCCCTGACTCACCAGGCAGGCACCTGCCTGCATCCTGGGGCACTCTCTGAACACATCAACAAGACCTCTTTCAGATGAAACTAAGCTTTAAGATGTGCTCAAGGAGGGCACCTCATGCAGTCTAAATGCAAATAGGGCTTCAGCCCATGGGACTGTGACCGAAGCAAAAATCCATCAAATGCGTAGAGTACAGACATGACATCCTCAGCACAAATTGTTTCACTCCACAGATGCTAGTCCACACCACTTATTACCATAACTTCCTGTCCATTTCCATAACAGGACTTAAAAGCCTAAGGAAGGATTTTAGTTTAGGATGCCACAGCACACATAGTTGAAAGCCAGAGAGGATCTGAGAGAGAGGTGTTCCCCTGTGCCTCACTCCTGATAGGTTTACTTGGCTGCTACTCCCAGAGTATGACTAACGTACACCAAGTTCAAACTACACAAAATACAGTGGAAGTTGTTTCTTTTTTCCAAAGCAGCAGAACTGATGTCTCTTTCTACTCTAAAGAGAGCTAGGAGGCGAAAGTGGGTTCTGGTCCAGATCCCTAACACTCACATTCATATTTTGTGTTTTAGACATTAATCTGTAGCCATCTTTTTAGTTGAATGTATTCTGCTGTACAGACTATAGCTGAAGAATATTGTGAAGAAAAGCTAAGAAAGAAAAAACAGAAAACCTAAGTGGAAAGAACAGCATTTGATCAGTGAGAAAGGAATTCAGGTTCTTATTTGCTTTCAGGTCTGTTTCTGCATTTTACATAAGACTTTCACTGGATAAGTAATATGTCAAAATCTGTCAGTGATTGCTCACCAATGCCTTCTTTCAACAAAGAGGGGCTGTGTGAAACAATGATATCAACATACTTTTCACTCTCCTTTAGTGGTCTATGAATTTATTTAGATTTAGATTATTTAGATTTCTGCAATATCCAACAACCTAAGACCAGTATAATATAACCCTGTAGGATTCAGGCAACTTTTCTGGCAGATGGAGGCTATTTGTTTGAATTCCAGGTGAAGGAATCAAAATCTGCTGTCTCTCAGAGTACGCTGGGTTTCCTGGACTGCCTTTAGTTGTCTAAATATCAGTGTATGTTAAGAGCCAGAGCCACCAGCGACCTTTTAACCTTTCAAAATACTGAAGTAGCTTTTCCTTTCCACCCCCCAGTCCCCCAAAAATGATGACTCTGGTAGTCTCTGGAGCAAGTGGTCTAGGAGGGAACCTGAGCTTTCTTCCGAAATCTGCAGCTTCATAATGGATGGCACCTCAGCTGCTGTGCTGAGGTCCCAACCAGGGAAGAACCAGAGGACTGACAATCCTTACTCTTGCCCCTAGCACCACCAAAATTTCCAGTCGAATGTGTCAAGAGCTCCAGGCTGAGAGCACAGCTGTTCTGCTGCAGCTTCTGGCAGACAGGTCTCCTGTTAGAATGCAAAAAAAGTCCCAACCCCCTATAGCTGGATGGGAGGTGCTGCTTAAGTTTTGCTACACTGTTTAGGAAAGAAGATTGGATGAACAGAGGCAGATGCACGGTAGTTCAGCCAAGTGACATAGAACACCATGGACTGAAGCATGTCAGGAGCCTTGCCATAATAATACAGATTTCTTAGTGCTGAGTAATTTTGGATTCAAGTGTCTACTTACAACTACTGCAGTGCTGTGGCTCTGGTATACCCATCACCTTCCCAAAAGGCAGAATTAATCTTTTTGATCTTGGACCCCAACACTGGCTCTCCCAAGAGCTGCATGCGATACTGCCAAAACACACTATGCCCAAAGCATGCCAGAACAAGAGAATAACTCAGTTCAGTGGGTCTGTACCAAGCCTTTCCCGGCCTTCATGCCCTGCTGAAGCTGTGAAAGCCATTCCCTTCCCTGTTCCATTTCATTTACAAAATGGAAAACCAGCAGTCTCTCCCTATCCTCTGAAAGACATAGTGCCAGGAATCAGGCAGCCAGAACAGGATCTTTAAACAGGCCAATGCAACCCAAATCACGAAGAGCTGGTAACCACTTCTGACTTCCTTTAAAAGAGAAGCCTTTAGAAGATGAAGTATTTAGATTCCTGCACTGCTTGGGCACAAGAGACCATCCAGGAAAGGAATTCCACCTTTTCTTTCCCTTCTACATCTGATATCTTCTTCAAAGAGATCACAAGCAAGTGGATGCTGCGTAGTTGGAGCCTCCTGAATATGAGCTTGGCATGCAGCAGTAGGAGGGAACAGGAGACTCAAACTTAGATGCACTCAGGGTCCCAGCTTAAACACAGCCTTTCTTTACAACACCATGGACTATAAACCTGCATTTAAACTTCTGTCTGAAAGGTTGTTTCATGGCAGCTTTCTTTGAAAACATGTCACACTTAAAAGCGCTGCGAATCATTCCCTAGTTAACTCAGCATACTTCCAATTTATTTTTCATCGACTGCTACATTCCTAAATATTTCCTTTTAATATACCAACTTAGAATTTACACAGTGAGCTTCTCCATGCTATATGGCTGAGAGGAAGTGCATACTGTGATGATTGCAGCTCATCCATGATGAAAAATATCTATCATTATATGCTGCCCCCCCAGCTCTTGTGTGCAGTTATAATAGCTACACTTTGGTGCAATCAAAATGCTTTTTATAAAGAGCTTCCATATAATCAGGAAAGGAGAAAAAGAAGTAGATAGCTGTATATAAACATTGCCAAGGACTAAGTCCTGTTAGAAACCACAAGGCTGTTGAGGTGTGCCCTCTGCTCCTCTGACCTCTTTGCCAATGAAGAGCCCCCTGCAGATGTCAGAAAACACTCTGCACCTGAGTTATGAGCCCACAGACTGGTACATTCCTGGCAGCACAGTAAGTTAAATCACATGTACCTATTTGGGACATATGCTCTGGCAAAGGCCAAGGTTACAAGCGCAAAAGGTGAAAATGCACAGTGAAACAAGGAGAAAATGAATACAGTGAAGGATTAAAATTCAAAACATTTACAAGAGTAATTAATTATACTACAGGCAAAAGCATTATTGAAAGAAGACAGCAGCAAGAGGTACTCTGAAAACTATCAAAGTGTGTGGAAAAAGGGGACCCTCTGCATGCATGAGCAAAATCCCGCTGAATCTACATGACTCCAAAATGGCTATGCCTCAGCCAGTTGGGAGATGCTGCTCTTCTACTACATCCTTTTACAAAACCATCTGTTGGATTACATACAGTGTCCACACAGGAGGAAATTGCAGGAGTCACACAGTTTTCTCCTGCCTTGCAAAACTGATATTTTAAATATAAACATATTCTATTGAAAATGCAAAGGCTATCCTTTGCCAAGTTTTTACTAATCAAAAATAGTTCAACATGAATTTGCAGAATATCCCAGGCAAAATGAATCTGCATTTTGTGGATAAAAAGTTTTTTAGAAAAAGATTATATGCAGCTCTAGAATATATCTCTAAATTACGAGGGAGGGTTTCAAATGGGACTGAAATGAAATTTGATGAACACATTCTTTTTCTCTCTCTCTTTCCTCGCCCACAGCATTTAAAGGCAGCAGGGCATTGTGACAACACAGACAGCTAATTGCAAGGAAATGGATGTCTGATGCCATTAACACTACCCACTTTCCTTGGACATTTAAAATAAAAACAAAACACGCCACTAGGCACACAGTTCTCTCCCTGGGGTGGAGATGAGAGAGCGCCTGAACTACATGTGATAGATGTTAAGTCAGATTGCTTAATGCACTACTGGAGGGAGCTCAGATACACCTAAATGAGGATAGCATCTGAATCTCTCTAAGACAGAACAGAATACTCGCATCCTGCAGTGTAGATGTTCAGTCTTAGTTTTAGGAAATAGCAATAAAACGTCACCATTTGAACCCACCGAAGTTGTCATTTAAGTAGCTAAAAATAGTGTTGTCTTTAAAGCAAAATGAATAATAACCTACTGTACTTAGGCCATATATAAGAAATTTTCTATATGGACAAGTACATGTACAAAGAAATAGAAATAAGTGTTTGTGGGGAAAAAAAAAGCTGTCTGAAAAGTAAGCTTTTATTCTATACGTGACAGGAGGAAACAGAATGCCTGATGATCACTCATTTAGGATTGGTAGCATGGAAAATAATACAAAACCATTTATTGTTTCATTGGATGTTCAAACATAGGCATTACTCATATGCAGAGTTACTTGAAGAACAGGAAGAGGAAAAAAAATGAAATTACTGAAGAAATTGCTCAAAATCTCATGTTTGCTGTCTCCCATACAGTTATAAGTGACGGATTTAAACTACTTTAAAAATTCAATTAACATATATGTTTTGATAATACACCTGTAAGACATCATCTTGTTTCCATTTTGAATAGTTGTGTACCAAACCTCTAAAAATGTTTGGAAATAACAATGGATTGCTATTTATAGTGGCGCTGTTAAGCACCATTAGAATTACTGAACTTCCCTGACTAACATCTGCACTATTACCAACTTTCAACTTGAAATAATACTGTTTTTATAACTTACCATCTTGTTTTAATACAGCATGAATTGTTTTAAACACTTATTAGCACACAGTGAAATATGACGTTGGCTAGATTTAACTGTATCATTTTGAATAACTCACTTCCCCTCTATTTTAGTTAAGAAAAATATCTTGAAAGTATCATGGCTAGAAGTCAGAATTTGAAGTTATAAAATATAAACACAACAGATCATTTTATTACTGAAAGAGATTTTTGTTGATAAGTTGGTCTACCATTCACTACATTGCCTTCTTTGGAGGAAAAATGAGTAGCTACTATTTACAATTTGGGCTACAACCTGAATTCACTGAAATCAGTGGGAGATTTTCCTATTAATTTTGGTAGCAGCGGGATTGGACCATTAATGTAATAAAACAGGTTGTGTAAAAAGTTCTCAGATCAAATCACTACTGAATTAGCAGCCTGCAATTAATTTGTAGCATCTCAAGTTGCTGGATAAAATTAAACACCTAGAAATCTAGTTATGAAACATATATGAAGTAAAAACAGATAATAATTAAAAGTCTGACCTAACTAGTTATTAAATTACTATTTGATGTATAAACAAATCTTAATAAGTGCCATTAATTTAACATAGTGATTGCCTAGAAAAAGCAGATAATATTTTTATACCCAAAGGTTTTTTTCAGTTTAACTCTTCAGTTTAACAACTTATGTTGTGCCTTTTGTAGCGTATCTCTGAAATGATCTCAGCAGTAAATTGCTTGTGCTTGTCTGCTGATTGTGATGTGAAGAGGCTGGTTGGGCCAGCAGCTGAAGGGCTCTATTTATACACCTGGCTGGTTAGATTGAATGGACCTGCAGGAAGAACCAGCCCCATCAGAGCTTCTTCAATGGTCTCCATCTTGACCTTGAATTTGACCTTTGCTATGGTCCATTTCCATCTCCATAAAAATGAGCCAAAGGCTAGATTGTCATCTATTTGCTCTTTTCTGTTTTCCTGGGTTTGATGATATATTCCTAGAGCTGCCTAAACCAGATTAATTATCACACTTTGTTGTGAATCATAGGAAAAGAGTTTGCAGTGCACAAGTGAATAGGTGTATGCAATTCCTCACAATGCTGAACTGGCATTGTTATTCAAATCAGAAAATGCTGATTACTAGGGTAACATTGGGAAAGAGGTTCCCACCACAGAATGAAATGAAAGGTCAAACAGCTTAAGGGGATCAAACAAATAAAATATGCAAGATAAGCAATTTCCGTACTCGGATGGCTCTGATCTCAAACCGAAGCTCTTCCCTCAGCGTTCACTCTCACTGTGAAGGTAGCACATACAATGAACTATCACTTCACTGGTTTAGATACAGCATATTATCTTACTAGAAGTAAAAATGAGAATTTCACTGGTTACAGATGTTTTCCAGAATTAATCAGGGCAGGGACTTGATTTATCAATGAGTGTTCCCTTTTGAATTTTTTGAAGATAATATAATAAAATGTGCACAGGTCCTAGGATCTATGTTTCAAGTAATTCTATTTTGTTTGTAAGAGGGGAAAGGATATTTTTACTTAATGTATCTTTTAATTGCTGGGTCGAGATGAAATAAACATGGCATAAATTTCAAATTAATACTGTAAAGCAAATGTAACATGTCAGCCTTGGGTTTGGGCAGATCATTTCTCATTTATGTAAGGTGTAATTTTTTAGAATTGCAATTTTTTTCCACGTACAGACACTACAGAGAGAATTGTACAGCCCTATATCTCTTCTGAGCTATGCACTCTATTAAGTAACTGGTTTGGGTGCCAGGCTGTGTTTAGGCATTCATTGAGAATTCATGAGTTTAATATCCTGACTCGGATCGCTCCATTCTGATACTCTGATAGTGAGTTTGGGTCATCGGTGCTGGCGTTTAACTTACACCAAAGGCAATTCTAGCAACAGGTCAGGTACCAAATTCTGCAGAGTTTTTTGGGTATTTTTACTTTTACCTTTTTTTTTTTTTTAAATTTGTGTGGGTCATTAGAATGTTTAAAATTTTCATCTCACCATTACACGGTTTCAGATTATGGTTTTGCTAATGCTCTCACAAACAGAATATTAGGGCTAGGTACACAGTTTGACTGCAATAAACATTATAAAAATTATTTCCCTTGCAGATCTTTATTATTTTTAAAATCCCTACCATAAATTTGATTGCTTTTCTCAAGACAAATCTGCTCAGGTCTGTTTAGCTACTCACTGATTTGAGCGTGTTTGAAAAGCAAAGTGCAGAACTGTGTGCATGAATAGCTGTTGTCACAGATGGAAGTGTTGGTATAGGAAATACTCTTATAACCACCCAGTAATGTGCAAGGGAAAGGACTACCCATTACCTCAGACCATGCACAGTCACTGCTCCAAGAAGTCACAGTGCCTTGGTTTGTTCATTGCTTCTGGGTGGCAACCAAATAATGGGTAGATTTTTGGCATTCTCATATAGTTTCTGAGAAGGATCGATGTGTAAGGAGAGGCAAAGGAACAAAGACCAAGGATGACAAGTAAAACAGCAGTCTATTTGGCCTTAGCAACACATTTTTAATCACCAAAACTATTTGATTACTCATTAGGACTTCAAAAAAATATTTAGTTAGGGCTTCCTGGGTCAAATTTGGGTTGACTCAGCAGAAAGCATATTATTCTCCATTTTTATTCTGCCTTCTATAAATTACCTTCAGAGAGAGTTAAACAATGGTAGCATTGTGGTACAATGGCTTACTTGTCATTTGTTGTCAAGGAAAAGGTGCCCATTACTGACTTCTGTACTCTTTGCCATTAGATAAATAGACACACAAGCTTCTGGCTGTTTGGACCTTGCAATCCTTTATCCCCAAGAGAAAACCATTAATCTTTTGCATCAGAACATACATCAAAAACTAGAAGCAAGATACCCATGATTCTTCGTATTCTATTCCCTTGGGCTCTCTGTGCAAAGAGAGAGAGATTGATTTTTACTTTTTAGGGTGGATTTGCTCTTAAATTAGCCCTTTTATTTTTTTGCAGCATTTCATTCTATAAAATCACAGTAATGGCGAAGAAGCAGAACCAGCAATGCTAACTAGATGAAACACGGATTTTACACACACACGCGCACATTTAGGATTTTGAGAGGAATTCCAAGCAAGTGCAACTTATTTTGAGTCAGAAAGCTACAGGGCTTTAATATTACGATAACACTGCCAAATGCCCTGTAACTGTGATACCCCTGCAGCTTACTCCATCCTCTGGAAAGTGAAATCCTGCCTTGCAGCAGGAGAAGCGGATACGGCCCCAGGCGCCCGAAGGAGAAGGCGGGTGGCCATGGGCTGCAGCCTCGGGGTGAGCCGGGGGCACACAGCCGGATCCATGCATGCAGCCGGACCCACGCACGCTGCCTTCCCATTAGCTGCTGGCTGGGCTCCAAGAAAAGCACGGCTCGCTCGGCACAAGGCGCAGGAGAAGGACTATTCACACGTGTTTACAGAAACAGCTGCGAAGAGAAGGCACGAGTTTGCAGCAGCGTCAAATACACGTGGCGGCTGTCAGACCCTAAAATGCCACGGTCGTCAGGGAAAGGAAAGGAAGATGGGGAATCAGTTCTCACGAGTGTTTTATATACATTTGACCAAAGAAGACACTATTAAGCAATCTTGCAGGTACTTTGTCAGCTATAAAAGGCCTCTCTTTTAAACAAAAAAAAAAGGCTTAGTTAATATCCAAACAAGTTAACTCTGCCACTACCATCATGTTGTCCAACGAGACTAAACCAGCTGTTTGCAATTTTTTTGCCTTCCCCCCTTAGGAAGAAACCTAAGTTTCATCATTATGACTTGCTCCAGATCTAAAAAAAATATATATAAGAAAAGAAAACAAACAAAAAGCAAAGCCAAAATAAATGTGAATATGGCTTCAACATTATATTTCCAAGATTCTTTCAAATATTGGTTTATACATATTAAAGTAGCAACATTTGACACTGTAATTAAGTTTATTTAGAAAAATTAAGTTCTTGATAAAAAAGAATATCCTTGACATACTGAGAAAATTTTAACCTTGTATTTTTTGCACTTTTTTTTTCTCAATTCCAGCCACAAAGTACGTGATTGGGAAAGGAAATATGATCTCTGACCTCTACCCCCAGCTCTGCACTTCTGAACCAACTTTCAGTTGCATAAAAGAAAGCAAGCAACCAAGAAATAAAATGATACCACAAATCAACCCAGTTTTGGAACTGGAAGACAGGGTATGTTCACAAATTACTCTCTTTCTGTTTGAATAAGTTTATTTCTGCATGTGTTCCCCAGATGTTTTATTGTAAAGCTGATATTGATGACTGTGCTAGCCAATAATTATCATTGAACTATGAAGAAATATATTTTTTTTGTGGATTGTGCAATAAATCTGTATTTTTTTCCTTCTGTTTTTAAGATAGTCTTTAATTTGAGGGCACGACTCCTTTATATCTGTGATTTCAGTGTGCTTTATTGCCTGGATACTTGTAATGGCTGCTATTACTAAAACACAGTCTTTTATCAGAAGAACTACAGAATTTAAGGTTATTTAATACAGTTTTTTAACACATTCATAATATACTCATTTAAAAGAGGAAAACATATGACAGTTTGGCCTTCAGGCCACAGGAACCAGTTGCTCAGTGAAAAGTCTCATCAGCAAGGATCAACTTTTACATCAGAAATGGATTCCCATAAATCTTATTGCAGAAAATCTCCAAAATTCATAACTCCTTTAGGTAACGGAGCAATTCTAGTGGACCAATGTTATCAGGAAGCAAGAAAGAGAGGTGAGAAAAGCTTAATATTGTTGATCATAAAATACTAGTAGTTTTCCCTGCTTAAAAGTTCCATTCTTTTTGAGTGTGCCTGTTTGCAGTGAGCAGTCAAGGGACAAATATCTGTTGCAAGAAATGTCACTTCCCACTCATCATTTCCTGTGCTGCTTTGGATGTGAATGAGTTGCAGAAGTTACTGCAGAGTCCCTGGAGTTCCCTCTGCACCCAGGGGCTGGCACCAGGAGAAGGAGGTGACACAGCAACATATGTCATGCAGCAACCTGTCCCTGTTCTTGCTGCTGCGGGAGAAAACATTCAGAAAAGGAGACAGGCAGAGGTTCATGGAGCTGAGGAGTCGCTCAGAGATGTGATGGAGAGTGCAAAGGACTTGAGCAGGCACATCTCAGTTTTAGGATGACACAAAGAACTGAAGAAACGGAAAAATTTTCTTTCCTCACCCCAGAAGGTGATGAATTATTGTCACTAAAAGAGTGGGGGCTAAATGAAAAACATTTTAAATATCCAGCCATGCATCTGTGTGGATGAGCTTCTTAAGCTTAAAATGTGGAAGAAAAAATTGATAAAAAACAAAAAAAACACCCCAAACATATGCGCCAATTAATTCAGTTCTGGTATTCAAGACTTGTGTTTCTTGATCTACAAAGCCCTGAAAGTACTTGAAATGATTGTGAGAAAGCATTGATGCCTTAGGATTTTAACTCTTATGTTTTTCATATATGTGTAATCCTTTAATTCTCTAGTGTAGAAAGCTAAACTCCTTATAGAGTGTTAGCTTACTGCTTTCCCATTTTGGTCTGACACAACAATTCCTCTCTAGGCCTGGCAATCAAGGACACCTCACGGTCTCAGGCCCCAAGAAATGTAAACAAAAGTGAGTTGGGAGGGAGCAAACTTGGGGTAAATGACTTCATTACCTGAAGCTGTAATTGGAAGATTAACCCCCAATATGCAAATAGACCAAACCTATAAAAGTATGACAAGCCATGACCTATCGTTCATTTTCTGAGTGTAGCCCCTGGGAGGCTTTGTCTGCCCTAAATGTACCTGAAGACCCTTTAATAAATATAACTACTTTTTATTCTCTTAATTTTGTCTGGCCTCTGTTTTTAGGTAGCCCATCAAGGCATCAGCATGAGCTGATGAACATTATACAGCTATGAATAAACACTGAGGAAAAGCATCAGTATCATTGTTACAACCTGCATAGACCCAAGATTTGCTTTTGAACACTTACACTGGTGCAGTGTCTATAGTTCCCATACGACTAGTAAGGACCTCTGAGTTTTAGTAGAAACATATTCTTACTGAGAAAACACCACTGCTGAGGCTTTTGGTTGTTAACATTAATATCCTGTGCTTGTTTATATCAGATTGCTGAAACAACTCAGAATCTCAATGCAAAATATCCTGAAAAATAAAATATCCATTAAAACCATGAGGAAACTTGGCTTGTAACATACTTAGAGTATATGTGTTTACACATACTTAGTGTTTACAATTCAATCTACAGGTTAAACTAATATAAGAAATAGTATTGGGCATCCTATAAATGCAGTTGTTGTTAAGGCAGATGGGCAATACTTAAATATTCAAATAATTCCATCATTTAAAATATTGTTTATAGCCGCTGGGATCAGTTATGACTCCTGTGAATTTATGAGATTTGTTTTTAATCTCCAGGGACTCTGTCATTTGACTTTTTTTTACATCCTCACATTGTATGCATATTAGCTTTTTGCCAACAACTATCTAACGGGTTTTATTCTGTGGCCCTGTTTCAGACATGTTTTAAACAGCATGATGAAGCCATTTTGGAATTCAAAGGTCTTAGAGACACATTAGAGGCAAATTCTGCCTCTAATTCGGTGCTCTAATTGTTGTAAAGGCCTTCAGTTGCACCACGCGCACAGGTCAGCTCAGCTCTGAGTGACTAAACCTCAAATGTCACAACTTGATATGCTCATATCTACATCATAACTGTATATCCTGATTTACTGCATGACTGTCTGTATTAGTTCAGGCTTCACAAAAAACCTCTCAAAATTGATGAAATAATTAGTTCATGTGCAGTTAGCTTGGAGAATCGTTTTGCCAGGACATGATACATCACATTCGTGCACATTTCCTACTTTTAGACTACACATGAGAGAGAGTTCTCAGTGAAAATAGGCAGGAACTTTGCAGTATGGCTTGAGATTCACCATGAGATGTTATGCCATTAAGATTTTTAAATGCTGCCAGTGCCATCATAGAACCCACTATGAAAGTTCAGGTCTTGAGTTACAGTATTTGTACTTTTATGCTTTCAGCCTTAAAACCCAATCAGTTTTCTTGTGGCAGAAATTATTTCTTTCTCTCTAACTGAAAGACAGAACATTCTCTAGTACCCCAAGACTGTGTTCTGAGAATTACAAGATTTGACTTCATAGAGGCTCTAGGTTAATTGCTTGAGGTTCACTGCCTACTATATCCATCCTGGAGAGGTGACTGAGTGCCAAAAGCATGCTTCTTCTGCTTCTCCTGCCTCTTGAGCTTCAAAATGCATAAATTGAAAATAGCATTCTTACCTTAAAATAGCAATAATAATGAGAATTATTAAAGTCATCCCTAAAAACATACACTCGCTTTTACAGAAAATCCCTGAAATTTAGATGTCAGCATGACATTGACTGCCTGGTGAAATGTGACTTATTTAAGTGTAAACATCTTGACAGTTTGAGGTTTTACAACTCTAGTGAAGTCTTCAGCCTAAATCACAATTATTACTATCTTTTCAGAATAGTTAATACAGTTAATCACATTAGCAGTCACTATGTCAACGTTCATCAACTATAATAAGAAAATGAGTATAGGGATAGGTCTTTCCCACTGGATAGAAAACCTGCCAGTTTTCAAAACCCTGCAACTTTTTAATGCTATCCTATTCTTATGGTAGCACTGGGTACTAAAATACAAAGCGAGATTAAAAAAAACCAAACAACAAAACAACAAACCCAAACAAACAGAAGAACAAACCCCTCATAAATAGATTTTCAAATATCCAGCACTTATCCCAAGAAGTTATTGCAAAAATGCCAGTTGCCCTGCAGACACCTGAATAACAACCACAGGCACATATCCTCTGTGCCTTGCACCAGTTCATCAAAAATCTGGTCACAGAACAAAAATCTGGAAAGGCTGATAAAATTATTTTCAAGTTCAGGTAAAGCAGGTAAGAAAGAAGCAGTACTCCTTATGCTGGGAAAACATAAGCAGGCATCAGCAAGGAAGTCTGATGACAAAAGTTCCTTATTATCTAGTGTGTTAGTATTATGAAACAGAACTCATAGGCATGCTACAGATGTTATTTCATTCATATGATCCTTATGAGAAAACTAAGATATTATCTTCAAAGATTCAGATATTATTCTGTTATAGAAATGCCTTTATTTTACATGGACTTTTTTGTATTTAAGACATGATGGAAATATTATTCATCGAATAATTTAATCTCTGTTACATTTTGATATATAGAAAACAATAGATGAAAACTACCGTCTAAATCTGGGAGTTTTTTGAAATGTTTTGGTTCTTTCATTTCATTTGGCTCAACCATTTCTTCAAATGACCTATTTTTTGATAAATACTTAAAAAATCTTTCTCTATTCTAGATTTATAATATCTTCTTTCTCTTTAAAAAGTCTCTTCCAAGTTGAAGAGGTTTATTCAGTACTCTTTGCACACAAGTATTTCCATATTTGTATGACCCCTGTCATCTTTCCAGGCCTGTTCTCTAATTCTACTATACCCGTTTTTAATTAGTATTAGTCAACACAGAGGCATAATGACACTTCAGATTTAGCTCTACTCCTTCCCCAAAAACTTCCTGTGGTTCTTATTGCTTTTTTGTCTGAGAGTCAAACTATTTTTTCAAAGACCTATCCACACCTACTCCCTCACTGCCTCCCTTAGTGCTGCGTTGGAGTTCAGCACTGCATTTATACATAGAGTTTTGCTTCCAGAGGTACAATATTCTGCAACATGTCTGTCAGGTAAGGTTTTCTGCTGGGCTGAGAAACAGTAAGTCCAGGACGAAACTTACTACTGGAGCATGTTTTCCATTGCACCTCAGTACCTGTCACTTCTCAGCTGATTCTTGAGTGATAAAACTGTAAGAGAAATAAACTCTGTTCCATGCGTTTCTCCTCTCCCATCTAACTGCTGCACTTCATACAGACTTTCCACAATTAAAGTATAATCAACCTTGTAGTCTTGGTCTTGAAGAAAAGCCTACCTTATTAGTATTTTTCTTTGAGAGATCACATCAGCAGAGGAGAGTGGTAGGGTCTGTGGAGAGGAACCTAAGAAGCAGGTTTGGGGTAGGCACCTCTCTGCAAGGAATGGATTGCTGCTAGCATTGCAAGGCTGTGGCCTTCCCAGTGTTTAGAGAGGGGAGGAATAATCACGTTAATATTTTCTTCTTCTTTTACAGAAAAACAGTTGGTAAAATAACAGGGCTCATTGGTGATGTATGAGTGTTGTGCTGGCCACAAACCACCTGCTGCACTGATTTGCAGACCAGGGCAGATGGGTAAAACTCAAGATGTCCCATATCCATGTGGCTTGGTTGGACACTGGGCATGCCCCAGTCTATTCAGGATATGCTGCAGTTACTAAAAGCTCTGTGTTGGGTTCTACAGTGAGTGCTGAATGAAGTGCAAAGTATTAGACGTTGCAAGGAAGGGGAGTTTGTCAAGACTGTGACATCAGGCTGGCAAAGGAAATAACTCTATGATAGGTGTTTGTTAATAAACTTTGTATGCTTTTTTATTTATTTTTTCCCCTCCCTCCTGAGCATAAGGCAGGGAAAAAAAAAAAAAAAGAGACCATTTGTATTACAGTTATTTGCAATCTAATTTGCCAGGCCAAAGGATAGTCTGAATGATCTAATTCTCAATATTCTACAGGACCGAGGTGAAGTACAAATCATCTTAGAGGAGCCAATAATTTTGTTTCAATTGATCAGCTTTTTAGGCAGTATCCTTCGGTTGAGACTTTTCAGATAAGTAAAGTAAATTAGGTTGAAAACAAAATGCTGGTTCCTGAAATGTGGATTTCACAATGTATTTTTGATCTGATAGGAGCTCAGAAGCATTTCTTCTATCCGCTGGAGGCCCACTGAGCTGCGCATACTGTACTCTATCAAAGCCCAGTTCTTTGCAGCTCAGTGAATAAAATACTGCAGTTTCTCCCATTGACTGACTGAAATAAAATAATCTATGATGCATGAACAAGTCTAAATGAAATAATAATATCCTTAGCAGTGAAAAACGGATTGGTAATACAGTAATTGAGCAGATTTATTGCCATCTCCTTGAGCTAGCCTGCTGAAACAGCCTGCTATTTTATTTAATCTCATATCAGAGGAATTACTGGCTGGTAATCCATTGTTAAACATCATTTAGAATGATGGATGAAAATGTCAGCTTTTCCAACATAATCAATTCATATCTCATTAGCACATATTATTTATGATTCTCATAATGGGACCTGCAGGGGTCTCCAGGGGGAAATGGAGACCTCAGCTGTTGTTGAAATGAGATGAGATATACTGTAGCTTATGAGTTAATAACTGCATATAAAAAATACTTCCCCACAGTATTGATTGTCCTTACCATTTTACAAATGAATTGAGTGTCTTGGCTTCCCCTCTTGCTGTGCATGGCAGCTCTTCCTTCTATTCATTTTCTTGCTCATATTTCAGTGAGAAAAATATTAAAAAGCATATAAGAAAGACTATTTTACAAATAACTTTTAAGACTCAGGGTAGGGGGGTGGTAGGAGTCTTTGAATGTAAAGTAATAAGAAACACTTTACTGCTCTGTTGCTGTTTGCTAAGGACTTTGGGCACTTTTTTCCCCTTCAGTCCCTATGAAGACAAATCGACATATTTCTCCAGCTACAGCACAGTTGCATTTTAAAGATACTTTCTACCGTATGCTGCCTCAAAGACCAATGAAAAGCAAACCTTGATTCATGGATTTAATGCAGCTGATGGTGCAGCAGTAATCATGGTCACAGTGTCAACTGCTGCCTCAATTAAACTACATTTGAGAATCATTTTATGCTTCAGCTCATAAACATCAATAAAGGAAAATGAGTAATAAATGACTGTCTAGAGTACAAAGGACCAGCTCATATTTCAGATGAAAATGAAGACAAAATGTAGCTTTTATTTGCCTGTGGAATTCCCATTAACTGCATCACTGACAGGAGGGAGTTGGATCAATAGTTGGCTGGCCGCAGAAAACAGTTTCTGGCTGTTCAGCAGCCAATGCAAAAGGAAAACTGTCATATTGTGATCTTTATCAGGTAATCTTCATTACACCAGACCAATGATATATGTATATGCTGGTCAGCTAGGGGCACTTCTAATTCCTGCTTCTATTTGTGGTCTGAGCACAGTGTGCTCACAAATTATTTGTTTACAGCCACGAAAAACCTTCAATGTTCATCTCTTTTATTCTTTTTATAGGTAATCCATAACTGGGAACTTTCTGTCAAGACTACTTTATTCACTCAGAATTTTTAAGAAAGCAACCTCAGTATCAAAAATTATCTTTCTTCCTGTTTAAGAGGAATCTTCTGGTACCCTTTGTTTATGGTTGCTGATATTGAGGCTTGACTGAAAGATTTACTGAGTATCCTTCAGTAAGTTCTTGGAGGGTATTTCTGCCTTTATTGCAAACATTTCTGGGCTTATTTGAACAAAGGCAACTGCCAGCTGTGAAGGGAAAAACAACACTCTCCATGAGCTGTTTGCTTTCCAGGTGGCAGCTTGTATGGATAAAAAACTATACATAAAACACCATCATCTCCTATTTTTCCTCATTCCAGACATGCAGAGCAGTGATATTTTACTCCTTTGCAGTGCTCTGTAATTCACGCAGCTTCATCTCGGTGTGTGCGAGGTGAGGAGCTGTACAAACAGGCCACCAGATCTGGCTCAGTTGGTGTGTGCCTCTTGGAAGAGCAGTTTCTCAGAATACAGAAATTGTTAAAACATCACCCCTTACAAATTTAAAATAAGAGAGAAAAAGTCACTTCCTCTTCACACAATGATAACGGAAATCAAACTATCAAAACCTCTACCTTGATTTTAACATAACCCCATTAGTTTTACACTTATTCATGACTCCATTTTTTGTACTATTATGTACTGTTTCTCTGACTAATTTCCTGTTTTACTTTGACCCTGTGAAATTAAACACTCCACTATGGAACATAATGCCAAGAATTTCAATCAATCAATCATGGTTCATAGCTAAAAATTGTATTTCCTTTAAAAACTTTCAAGTTATTACAATGAACATATACTTTGACTATGATACACAATGATGTTTGACCTACAAAGTTTGCATGTGCATTTCAGGGTGATCATTAAAGCTGATGTTTGCATGCATAAAGAGGATCTTGCTGCTGTTCCTAAAAGTTACCCCTTCTTGTTCTCTCTCTCTCTCAGTCCTTGAATTCTGCTCTTCATCCTCATTCTTCTCATCCTGTCACCTTTCCTTCAGTTTCTGCTTTCTGTTTTCCCTCTTCCTCCCCAGTTCCTTTCCAGTCTCTGATAGTAATGCTGTCTCCCACCTTTCCTGATACACATTTCCCTTCACATTCCCTTAACAAAGATAGTGATGCAGAATGATACGATGACAATAAAAAATATGTATACTGTATGTAACTTTAGTAAGTACCTACTAGAATATCTTCTTTCAACATCATCCCATTTCTTTTCGGTCTCCTCAGCAACCTTCATCTCCTCATCCTGTGTTCTGGCTCCTTAGCCTTGCAGAATTCTAACCTTCTGTACTATGTATGTATTCTCCCCAACATGCTTATTTGTTCTTCCAGTCTCTTGCCACAAAACCTTAATCTCTTCTATCTCTTCAGACTCTTTTCCAGTCCACCTTTTCAGCTTTCATGTTTCTCTTCACTGCTTTAGCTTTCTTCTGATGTTTGTGTCTCCATGCAGATCATAAATGCCTCTTCCAAAACTTGTCACAATCTGCTGATTCACCCGTTCACCCATGCTGTATCCTACTTGGCAGAAAACATGAAAATAATATTTGAATAACTTGATTCTCATTCACTTCTTTCAAGGGAAGGAAAAGAGAATAAAAAGACACCATTCCCATTATGTTCTCTGCCACTTCATTTTTCTGGATTGATCATTCTCTTTCCTGAAAAAATTGCTTCAAGATCCCAATGATTTGTTTAGTTACAGCAACAGTGAGACAGATACTGCTCTTGGCACTCTGTGTAAGACAGTTGTAAAAATGGCACTGGATGTGCCATCATGCTTACCAAACCCTTTCCAGCAAGGACACACCACTGGAACATATCTGCTGTTCGTATCAGTGAGAACTACATCACCAAGAGGAGAAGTACAGTCTAGCTTTTCCAGCAAGAAGATTATTTCTCCTCAAACACTAATTTTTTTTTTAAGGAATGTTTTTAATTTCTCTGAGTTTGATTTTACTAACACTCTAAAGATTTCCAAACAACCTGATGGTTAGAACAAGTTGATCCTGGCTCTTTAGCACAATTAGCCTAGAAATATGAAATTCAGCTTCAAAAAATGTGAAAAAATTTTTGGCTCAATCCTTTCAGTTAAAGTTCCTTTTCTTAGACTAAACAAAGATCAAATTAAAAAAAAAACACCACAGGGCATGGTTTCCTGAAAGGAAAACCTGGTCAGCATTGGTCACGGCAAGACAATCATTAAACCCAAATTTTAATCAGCCACAAACGGGGGGGCAGGTTTTAAATTATTACAAGTTGAAAATATGATAATAAAAAAAGCAAAATGAGATAAAAAATGTTTTGAATCAGCAGATATCAGTGGCTCATTTTATTGTATGGTTTTATTTTGCTTATAGTGAATGAGTGTTCTCTTTTTGGATAACCAAAATACATTCCTGAGGAAAGGTGGCACTAAGAAAGAGAAGTTACCTTGTTCACTGCTATGGAGGTAGATGTAAGCTCCAAAGTGAGCCACCAAACAGCATTTTTTGTTGTTCTACAGTGAATTTATAGTCAGCAATTGAAAAAGCGTTGCTAAATAAAGCGCAAAAAAACCTCCAAAACCAACCAAACAAAAACACAAACAAACAAACAACTAAGAGAAAGGTATAGAACACGTTGCAATATGTGAGGGGTGAAATGTGGGAGTCTGCCAGATGAAATGAAATCATATATTATTCCTTTGTGAGATGTTGTGTTATGCTTTGATAAAGACTTCTGGGAATTGCTATTTTTCATAATTTGTTATACCGGAGATAATGCTAAGCTACAGCTTAGGCTACAGAAATAAAGGCATATGTTTTTTATTTTACGTTAACAGTTGACGCTGTAATTAATTTTTTCAAAATTGGGTTTGAACCTGATAGTGAGCTTTGAGAATACTAACCCATTCCCCTGGACATGCTCAGTTCACATCCGAGTTGCAGAAAAATGATGTTTTAAGGCATGGTTAATATGATAAAGGTTTTATAAATATTTTCCAGGTGGTTGGAAAATTCAGCAATATTCCAATAAATATTGGTGCTAAAATATTATTTTCTTCACTAAGATAAACAAACAATACAGCAACAACCTTGACAATTATATTCACTAAATGCATTATCTGTATGAGTCCATGATACTTGAGATGCAATATAGGAAAAGTGTCTTGTCTCACTGACTTTATAAATAAACATACTAAGCAAAAACATTGAAATATAAATATTTACTATGCTTTACTCACTATATAAATTAGTTCCTGGCTTCCCCACCCCTTTTTGCACTTAGTGGATATGTAGTTTGTTATATTGAATGAAAGAACAGGTATGCACTGCTTTATGCTAAGAACTACGAATAGTGTATGCCTAATAAATCATATTGAGTGAAAGACTTCATAAATCAGTTATACAAGGGATCATACAATGCTTTTAGTGAATTTCCAAAGAGTCATAAAAACTATAAATCAATGGGGTTTTGATTAATCAACTGACAATATCAGCTTTTGGCAATAGTTATCTGTTGTGTCCTTCTTACTGCGTGCACACTAGGAAGACAGCTATCATCTGGAATACGGAGGCTTAAGCAAGAAAATGGAAGAAAAAACTTGCTACAGTATTGTACATATTCACAGGTCTCCATGTCTGCTGCAACAGGGCAGATCTTTAAGACTTTCAACAATCTGACCTGCAGTCTAGAATACACAGTGGAAATAATGCAAGTTTTGAATTGAAGTAAAACAGCAGGCAAACCTTAATTCTGCAAAAGTTTACAGAGTGCTGAACATAAACTGAATTAAACACATAGTCAAATCTTTCTACCATCTCATCATGTTCCTTAGATGAACTGAGCACTGGAGTGAATAACATAGCTCCCTTTTCTAGAACTAACACTATGTGGCTATAACGGAGCAGAATCACAGATTTGCCTGTGTCTTGAAGGCTACATGCCTGTATTTAGCAAGAGACCACTGCAGATTAATTTTTCCAAAGAAAATGCTGTTGAAGAGTGAAATCCCATGCACATCGTAAAAGACATCTGACATCAATATTTAATTTTATTAGTTATACTACAGGTACTCTAGGGAACCTGATGGAAAGCCTTCTTAGTATCGATTAGAATTCAGCAATCCCACTGCACACTGTTCAAAAAATTATTCAATTACTATTAATTTTTCAATTCAGAATAATTTAAAATTTATTATGAAAAGTTAATAAAAATAGATAAATTCGGACCACACTGGGATTTATGATTTGGAGATGTAAATACTAACTAGAAATTACTGTGATTTTTGATTTGCATAATCAATGCTTTTAATTCGTTCTATTTGCTTGTACAAGATTACAGTATTGGTATGGGTTTAGCATTTTGTGAAAACTTCAGATTTACCTTTCTCATGTGAAAGATGACTATTAGTATCCTGTGCTTTCTTAGTTTCTGACCAAAGAGATTTAAATGCAACAGTAATGAACCAATTGTTAATCAAAATGCAACGAATACATTAGATTCTATATACCTAACTTTGAAAAAAAAAAATCATTTTATCGGTTTTGTCATGTCAGAAGCCTCTACAAATCTATCTTCTCTGTGGCATGAGGATTCCTTTGGGCTATCCTCAACTTATAAATGTTACTTCCTTAATTATTTTCAATACACTCTGGTTCTTGGTGGTTCTTGGAGGTTTTTGGAATCTCCAAGAACAAAAGTGTCTGTGGAGAGATTAGGATTCAAAGCAGATAATACTGATTATTTTAAAAGTCTCATGAAATTAAAAGTAGAACAGATTACAAATTCTTTTAGGAGAATTATGTTAAAGCTCAGTTAGCTGGATTTAACCTATTTATGTGAAAATATGATTCTTCCTTAAAACATGCAATGCGGGAGTGGCAAAGCACTGTCACTGGCTCTAAGGTGTTCAGCGCTGGAAAGAGGCGTTTGCCTTTTCTTGTAAAAAACACAGAGAAACGTATTACTTCTATGTTGCTGGCAGTGGAAAGCTCTCTCAAGATTTACTCCTCCCACATGTTTTCAGTAGCTCAGACAACAGATCAAGTGTGAAATCATGCCAAGTAAGAAATTGAAAAGAAGCACAGTTTTGCAGACTTTCAAAAAGGAAAGCTAGGAGGAGTTAAGGGGAACCTACTGGACACTTCTAATTTTAAATTTCTTGTTATGAATCACGCAGTACTAACATTGAAGATACACACACACCCATACCAACATCAGCATCTAATTTGAGGATTAGGGTAATTGATATTTCTCCCTGTGGATCCTGCCCTGTCTCACTGCTCAGCTCTCCTGGAAGGGAGAGGAACTGTTCTTGGAAAACAGAAAATAATTAAATGAAAATTTTGTGCTGCCAAAGTAGCTGGGCCAAGACAAATGACAGAACAGAAAATGATGATTATGCAAAGCCTGTAAAACTTAGTCCAGGCCACGAAGGCAGGCTGCATGCTAACTTGCAATACATGACCAAGATACTTGGAAAATTTGGATTCCAAGAGTTGGTAACTCACCTTATTTAAGCAGCTCTGTTATTTCTTTTTACTTTATTTTCAAAAGTGTTGAGTTATGGAATGCAAGAAGTGAAAGAAGAGAGTGAATGATAAGCCATATTCAAGGAAATAGTCACTTAAGGACAGCAGATTTAATCGGAGTAGCTAAACAAGGAATTTACTTTAGTAACATTTGTAGCAGGTGGTGAAGAACCATTGTCCCATCTGCATATTCTATTGCAGCAGTTTGAAATTTCAGGCTTATACTTTGTGTGCATCTGTACCGGTTTGGCACAGGCTGGTTTTTG